>MU225256.1:7450628-7464798 GCA_018584345.1 Thuja plicata | reverse complement strand
TAGCAATTAATGAGACATGCCCTCTAGTCCTTTTGTCTTACCTCTTGTCTCCCCTCTTAAATGTGAGTTTAGTATGGAGTGTGGGTCAAGTCAATGCATGTGGCTCTCTTCTATTTTCGCCACTTTTAAGAGGTAGGCATTTTGGAGGGCCATAATGGTGATCTTGGTTTACTCCATAGGTAAAAACTAGCCCTAACCCAAAGTACCCCCTTAGAGTTAACTAATTTTGGCCAAAAATACACTCTAGGGTCATTTTTGACCCTTCTAAAGTACCCCTAAAGTTCAAATTCGAGTTCCAACTTGATGTGATCCCTACAAGACATCTATATGTAGTGGAATTAATATTGCATCCTATTAGGTTTGGTGATTATTTTCCAAGCCCTAATTTGACATGTCATCATCCACATGGACAACACAAGTGTCAAGTGACACCAAGACAGAATACACATCACATTCACAATGACATGTCCAAACAACAACATGAGTATTAAACTGTTAACACACATTTAGATTACGTTTACAACAAGGATCACATTACAACGAGGTTTCAATCCCTTATTGGATTAAACCTTGGCTTACTCAATTCACATGTGTTTAGCCCTAATTCTCTGAATAATTCCATGGTTCTCTTTCCTGCACACATAACTCGAGCATCAGTAGTCCAAGATAATAAGGTCACATGAAATGTACATTCTTCAATTTATAATTAGCAACTTTAATCAATAGCAGAATTAAATTCTTAATTGCAATTTTCATACAGAAAAGTTTAAAACATAATAATTCCATAATCATCATTACATAACATCCATGAAATAATCAAGTCTAATCATAATTTGATCTTCTCATCAGTTCATTTATCTAAATATATATAATCAAAAACAACCATCTGATCTAGGTCTAATCCATACCAAAATGTAATCCACACAATATAATCATCATCATAACATAATATCTCGAGTTTCTGTCCGGATAATCAAAAAGTGTATCAATGTATCAAAACATAAAGTATCGAAGTGTGATTGAGCAGTAAGACTGTGATGGGTTGGGGTGAGGCCTCACATCTGTGTAAGAACAAGAGAAGTGATACTGATCATATAATCAAATCCACCACAAGAGAAAAACATTCATACCTACACAAAAAAAAAGTGACTCCAAGAAATGGTGATAAGAAGCAGCAATAGAGAATGCAAAAGCCAACAACTTTCCTCCTCTTCCCAATACAAAAATAATCTCTGAAATACCAAATATGTAGTGTTGTCTTGCTCGAAGCAGCCAAAAAGAATGATCGCAAACCAACAAAAGAATTCCTTCTAAGGTGGATGTTAGGAAATGAGTAACTCCTTGCCTGTGGTAGCAAGAGGGAGTTACTCTTGCCACCCTGTCTACCACCCTCAGCATACTCCACCAACCACCAAGGAACAAAAACAAAACACATGCAACTAAAATATTCATATATATAAGTATGACTTATATTTGAGTTTACATTAAACGTGTTTCAATGTAGTTAATGCATTTGTCCATACTTGCTAACATAAACTCACACCTTGAATAATTTAACTTCTCAACCACGTGAGGTTGCATTCATTATATTGTCTAGTAATGACATTATGAATGTACCCTTGCGTGATTGTTTAGTTAATAGTTTTACGTGTGATGGTCATTGACATACGTGTATGCATGTAATTGCATCTATGCACCTTTCATGTAACTTCCCATATAGATTATACATGTATATATAAAAAGACAAATAAAGGAATAATCAAATATGCATGTTTGTGTGTAAATACATAACATCTATATGCATAGCTCAAAATAACAAAAGGGGTTTACCAGGGTTATTCACTAGGATTGATAAGAAGTCCCCCAACACAAATTGATTGTTAGGACAAAATTGTAATTTTACTAGGTACAAAGGTAACCGATTATACATCTAAGGTACTTCCCTCTTGGACTAGATAACTGGAAACATTTTTGGTTCTAGCTCAGATGCAATTCTAGACTTCCACAGTATGTTCACATTACCCTATGCTGATTATACTCCTCCCCCTAAATGTAAGATGTATCTTCCTCTTGCATCCACTAACATGGAATAATTAGATACCTCATCATTACAATAATAACTCATAAACATAATCAAATGTTCATCAATCATTTATAATGAATTTTATTATAACTAGTCCTTGATATTCCACATATGAAACTAAACCATCCTTCTAATATTAATTACAAAAAAATATACATAATTCATACATACTTGAACATTATAAAACCAAAATAATTGAAAGCCTCAATGACCCTTATCATCACACTTAACATGAAATAATTACTATAGTTATTAAAATAAAATGATCACATGAAGGGATGTAACATATCCCCCTTGTGAATCATTGTCCTCAATCATTATTTCATCAATGTACTAATATGATAAACAAAGTTTAGTACATATGATAAGTAATAAAAAAATAAGGAAATATCTAAAGGATCTCATCATTATCCTCCCAAGTAGCACTGTCCTCTCCATATTGGTCCCATTGGACCTTGCATTGATTCACCTCATAGTTACATAATGGTAGCTTACATAACTCAAGCATCCTGAGTGGATCTATCATTACCACTCTTGGATCCTTCACCTGTAAGGAGTTCCAATTTGTTACATGTTCAAAATATGGTTTATATTTTTTAAACAAGAGACATGAAAGACATTATGTAACCAAGCAAGATATGGTGGTAGACCAATTTTGTAGGCTACCAAGTTGATAACTTCCAAGACCTCAAAAGGTCCAACATATCAGGGTTCCAATTTGGATGGTTTCCCAAAATTTATAGAACTCTTATAGGGTTTAACCCTTAGGAAAACCTTCTCCCCAATTTCAAACTTCATAGGAGTGTGCTTTGCATCAACATATCTCCTTTGTCTATCATTATATTTAGCCACCTGTTCTTTAATTAAACGCATATGTTCTTCCATTTTTGGAAGCATCTCGAATCCAATGATTATTTTTTCCTCAAGTTTGTCCCAACTGATGGAGGTTCTACACCTTCTACCATTGAGTTATTCAAAGGGTGCCATTTCGATGGTTGACTGATAGGAGTTATTATAGGAAAATTCTACCAGAGACAGATAATCCTCCCATTTATAATGTTGGTACATGTAGTACACTCTAAGAAGATCTTCTAAAAATTGGTTTACCCGTTCTATCTTCCCATCTATCTCCATGTGGTGTGCTAAATTGATGTTCAATTGAGTTCTTAATGTTGCAAAGATTGTTTGCCAAAAATTGGAGGTTATTCTTGCATCTCTACTAGAGATGATTTTCTCAGGTGTGTCATGCAATCGAAAAATATCTTGCACAAATTTTCTATCCAATATAGGTGCCACACTGGTCAAATTACCAAGGGAAAATGAGCTACCTTTGTTAATATGTCCACTACCACCAAAATTTCACTATATCTATTCCTTGGCATGGAAAGACCCTGGAAAAAATCCATACTAATTAACTTCCACTTCCAATCGAGAATGGTGTGGGGCTGAAGTAGTCCTTCCAGATGTTTATATTCAACTTTTACTCTTTGGCAATCAAGGAAACTTTCCAAAAACTTGGTGAGATCATTTTTCATTCCTTCCCAAAAGTACAGGGGTTTAATATTAACTAATATCTTGGTAACACCAAGGTGCCCCTACTATATCTAGGGGGTTTCAATGCTAAACCTTATGTTATCTTTTGTACAAGATTTTGGGTCATTTCAAAACTTGTTTTTCACTTAATCAAAAACATCGGGGTGCCCTGAATAGGGTGCAAAATGAGCATATTTAAGAATTAATCTTATTAACTTAGTAGAGTTTGGTACATACATTCACCCTTGTTATCTTAGTAGTCCATCCATCTCAAATTGAAACCCCTTATATTTGGAATCATGAGATTCATTTTTTAAGGTTTCTCTTACTATATTATAGTACTCATCCTTTTCTAACTCTTAAAGGATTTTTGTCCTAAAATGGGTACCAATTGTTATCATTGCAGATATATGTCTCTTGTAACTTAAGGTATAAACCACCCTATTTTCCTTACTCTTAATATAGCTTATTTCAAATTCATAATTAGATATTAGTTCCAACCATCTGATTTTTCTAGCCTTTAAGTTAGGTTGAGTAAAGATATGTTTCAGGCCTTGATGATCTAATCTAAGATTGAATGGATTTCCAAAAAGATAATGCCTCCATGCTTGAAGAGCGTGAACAATAGACACTAATTATACATCATAGGGTGCATAATTATGTTTGTAATTTTTCATCTTCCTCGACTCATAAACAATCACTTTCCCATCCCACATCAAGACTCCTCCTAATCCTTCTCTGGAGACATCGGTAACTACCATAAAATATCTTGCCAGGCTCAGGACCTTGATTTTAGGTGTGGTGCCTAAACTTTCCTTTAGATACTCAAAAAACTTCTAGTACTTATTTGTCCATTCAAATATTTTACCCTTTCTTTGGAGGGAGGTGATTGGGTATGTTATTCAAGAGAAGTTCATCACAATTTTTTTATAGTACCTTGCTAAACCTATAAAGATTCTTACTTATTAGGATGTTTCTGGAAGTAGGCCATTCTGTTATAGCTTTGTGTAATGTCCCCTTTTCGGGGCACATTATTTCGTGTCTTATAGTTAGCCTTTCATCATGGTCTGGTGGGCTAACCGAGGCTTGGCAGGTGATTAGAGGGATGTTTGGCCTTGGTGTTTTCAGTTTTAGGCCAATCAAATTAGTTCTACAGGGTTTTGAGGGTACTTACTATTTATAGTAACTCAGTAGAACTCAGTTTTCCTAGCATTTCAGTAGTAGACTTGGAGCGCCTCGTCGAGAGCTTTCCAACAAGCTATCACACGTCTTCATCCGAGTTCATTTGGCCCTTTGTTTTGATGCCAGAAGATTCCTACTTTATTTTATTATGTCACTTTATAACCCAACATTGTATTTATTTAAAAAGTGACTTTAAGTGGAACATGAAGAGACAAAGTGGGGAAACTGAAGAGTCACAGCTACAGCTTTAAAAGAAGACTTGGAGTCTCATTGTGTTATGATATGTTTTATGAATTTATTTCTCTTAGATAATCTAGAGGGCTTCAGCTTTCAGTTCTGGAACTTTAGGATGGAAACCTTCAAGCTTTTTTGGTGGATTGGACGGAAACCCAGTTCATCTCCGGTGCGGATTCACAATAGAGTTTGCCATTGTATTCACAGGTTCTTTTCTGTTATTTGATATTCTGTTGCATGTTGAATTCAAATTTGGATTGTGAGAAATCCCACTGTTATTTTGTAATGCAACAATGTTGTTGAGGGTTTTAATGGAATACATATTGTTGGTTTATTACTGTTGAATCCATGATTTATTGCATAAACGTATTTGTTTATATCTGTATGAGATTATTTGTGAAAATTTGGGAGATACCCGGTTCGGGTCACTACAGTGGTATCAGAGCTGGTTTTCCTTCCAGCCTGTAAAGTTTTATCAAGAACAAATTTACAGAAAGGATTTATCAAACTACCAGCGTGCATAGTTTATAATAAATCTAAAATCAAGTATCAAAGTAATATTGGCGGGGCATGTATTATTTAATTTGGCCCGTCTTTATCACTGAATGTTCCCGCACAAATATTTTGGATACTACCTTGGGCGTAAAAATCTATGTGAGTGAAATGAAAATTCTACTACTGAATTTGTATGATGTGGATTACCTGAAGTTGAGACAATTTATATTCCCCTATTTGGCTAATGAATTTGGTGTTTCAGTGCTTTGAAAAGAAAAGATTTGATTATCAGCGGAACCACTCCACGATTCATCGCGCTACATATTCACGGCCTATGTTTCAAAGTACTCAGGTCTCTCAAATATTGTTATGTGGCGGAAAATTATATACTAAGCGGAAAATTATATACTAAAGTCCTCGGTAATTATTTAAGATGGGTCCCACTTTCTGAAGTGTTTCAGCGATTAAAAAGATATTGTTTTTGCTGACTTTAATGATATTGGTAAAATACATTTGTGCCTGTTCAGAACCGGAAAGTATTTGTTGAGTGGTTGGATATTTTGGCCCGATAAATAATAGTTTTCTTAAGTTTGGTGATTAATTTTCGTATCACGCTGGGTATTTATATCTTATAAGCTATTGACGGCAGGTGCTTACATGCGTGAAATGTTAAAATGTTAAATGAAGTCCAATGTCGTAAATAATTCTAAAGTTTGCAAATAAACATTCACATGGGAATCAATATAGTCGAGGAGGAATTAATTAATTTCTCGGAGGTGTTGTGCGCATCGAAGTTGTTATAATGTATATCTAAATCTCCAGCTCAACTATCTCTATTCGGCTGAGGCTGCACATTGGTATCATCAGCCTTGAGTATCTCAGGCTTAGCACGAGCTTTAGCATTATATTAGCCACGGGAAGATAGACTCCCTAGTCGGGCTCTAGCACAGACCGCCACGCATTGCCATGCAGAGATTCTCGTAATAGTAATATCGCGTGAAGGAGGAGGGATAAACAGCGACTCCCAAAGGCATACTGATTGGAAGATGATCACGCGGAATACTAGTCGGATCACTCATACAACAAAGCAGTAGTATCGACCCCATCTTCAAGCTCCTCAGCCGCGGGTCACGTCCAGCAGAGACAGAGACCACCAAGATATATGGGTCGAGGTGTAGGAAGTAAGATTGATGTCGGTAGAATAGACTGGGTCCGAGTACCACCATACACCATCCATCGGGAAGACACGACAGGTGCAACACCTCCAGCAAACTGTGGCTGCAGACCAAGGTCCCGCAATATCGTAGGTGTCTTGGCCCATACAATCCATCAACAGTAATATCAGGTGCATTAAACTCAATGACTCATCTTAAATCATTTTGTATGCTTTAAAATGAAGGGGCTGGGTTGAACTGGATAATTACATATATGCTTGGGATATTAATATAACATTGTTGTTAAACATTCATGCATTACAATACCACTAAGAGTATTCCTTGTATTACGTCCTGTTATTTTAGAGTTCTTGTTGCTATTGTCTTAACCATAGTAACATCTTGGAGTTATTTTTATGAACTTCCTAGACATATATTGAGAATTCGAGACAAAGTTATTCACTTTCATATATTTATATTAAAGTTAAAGCAAGACACTAGCCAACTGATAGAGTTTGCAGACAATTTTAGTTAACAACCAGTTAGGGTCACTATAGTGGTATCCACATCTACACCAGGATCATTGCAGTCTATTTTGGTAAGCAGCATTAGCAACAACTATTATCATTGTCATATGAGGTTAACAACATCTAGACAACAAGGGTTTCATCTTCTTTTGAAGGTTTTTTCTTAGTAGGTGACTTGCAACAGTAAAATCTTGTCCCAACAGTCATTACAGCAGGAAAGACATTCTATAATTGGGCAGAATCATAAGCAAGTGAAGCAGTCATATTCATCTACCCTTCTTACTTCAAAAGAGACTAGTTGTTTCTAGCTAGGAAAGATGAATGGTTTGGAAAAAAGTCTGGAAGGATCTCGTTAAGGTACAACAACGGTTAGCTCATATTTTATAGCCTGATAAAATGATAGAAATAGTCAGCATGTATGATGAGTATAACACACTTCCTCCACAGATTCAAAGATATTTAACCTTCTCTAGTTTCATGGATTTTCATCCAAAGCTACAACACAAGACTTTAATGGCAAATAAGTAGTATCAGGATTTGGCTCGAGATCTACTTGCACAAGATAGGTGCAAAGATTTATATGAAGAGTTTTCAGCTATCATTAATCAACCCATAAGTGAACAAAAAACTAAACTAGTTAGTGAAGAAAGGCCTTATGAGGTTGTCATCAAAGCAGGAAGTTGTAAAACAAATATTGAATCAATGCATGAAGGAGAGGCTAAAGAAGAGGCAGCAAATTCAGAGGTTACGGAATGGTTTACTAGAGAAGAGCAACAGACTTCCATTGATTCTCAGCCTTCACTTGATCAAAGAAACGATGAAAAAGATATAGTTAAAGATCGTGACCACCAATTAGATGTCTTTAACAATTCATGTAATGAGGAGTCATGTGATTTCTTTAGAAGCACCTCACTTATGTATAATGTTGATTTGGATGACCCATTAGATAATGCATCCCAAAATGACAATGATGAGAAGCATGCCTTGTAGAGTCAGCTGAAATTCAATAATGATGTTATTACTGCAGCTCTTGTACACCATGAGAACACTCACAAATTATTGAGGATATTTGCAGAAAGACTTAGATGGAAAAATGGCAAAGTGGTTTAATGACTGGATCTTATGTTGCAGATTTACAGGGGGTCAAAACAACTTTTGAGGATTGGACATCAGAATATCTATGTTTACTTTCAGATCATGACAACCTGTTACAGGTTGCTGAAAATTAAGATGAGAAGTTGGGGAAAAAAGATGGCGAGGTTAATAAGCTCAACAAAGAGCTTAATGTTGCTCAAGAAATGTTGGAGCACACACATCTTGCTCTTCAAGAAGCAAGAAATCAGATAGTTGCCACTAGTCAGTGCAGGGAATAGGACGACAGGCCCAAAAGATCTTTGGATCATCTAGAGTTTCTTTATGAGTTAGATAACTTTCAGGCGTTCGACAATTTCTTGTTTGAGATGGATGTTGATTTGACATTTGATAATCCTTTCTTGGAGCTAGATGAGGAAGGTATTTCCTATCCCCATGATGAGGATGAGGTCGATTATAGAATTTGGGACCCAGGGTCAGCTATTAGAGGTGAATCTCGGTCACCAGGTTGGATTAGCGGGATGAGCTTAGTTGCTGAGAAGTGTGATTTTTACACCAGTAGTCTAGGATGGGCAGTTATGTCTTATGGCATGATGGGTGATATGTCTTTCCTTGCACTACCTCTCGTTAATGGTGAGATGTCTCGTTCTAGCGAGCATCCTTTGGATCATTCCTCTTTCCACACAGTCGTGACTCCTCTACATTATCATACTGATTCATCAAGTGCTTATGGTAATTCTATCACCACACATTCTAGGCATGAGGATGATGATCGGGTAGAATTTATTAAGTACGGGGTTATCGAGCTTGGTATGATGATTATGGTTGTTGGGGTGATTTTTTCACACCATGGTATACATTGTATGTCTTTGGGTATTGAGAGACAGTTATGGAATCCTTATGCTGATTCAGGGAATTCTAGTAGAGCTAGTTAGTGCATCGCATGTTGGCCACACTATATGGGATGCATTCTATTTTCCATTCAACCCACCTACGGAGAGCTTCCTTTTTTTATTATTGCAGAGGTGTGGGGTGAGTGATAGGTTTGGTACGCTTCCTTATTTGCAGGTGGAAGCCTTGTCCGACAATCTGGGTACCTTGCCTCTTCAGTACAGTTTCCAGTTTGGGTGATGGATCAGCGGGGCAGTGTTATGGCAGTTGGACATTTCTGATGATTCATTTAGTATGGGCATAGGGCATCAAGATATTTTAACTAGCTGAGGAGATGGATGGCCCTTTTCTTATGGGTTCCAAGAGGAACATACTTGCGGTTGGTATTTATTCAGGGAGTCGATCGGTGTGAGGTTTGGTTTTCCCCTGCATCTGACCGTAGAGGTGCTGGTGATCTCAGTTGGAGTGAGGTTCTCAGTTTGGTTGAGGAATTTCTCACAGATGATGGCGGCACTGGATAGATTGGTATGATTGATCCTGTAGTGATTTGGGATCCTGGCATTAGATTGGTTGTTGTTTTGTTGCTGAGGGAATGTCTTCATAGGTCAGGGCATAATATATGTTTCAGTTTCCCACAATAGATTGGTGGAGTAGCTTCCCTAAGGTTGCTTTGGGATCCAGGTATTAGGATCATAGCATGCAGGTATTGATTGCTTGAGGGAAAGCAATCTCTGGGAAGGGATGATTTGTAATGTCCCCTTTTCGGGGCACATTATTTTGTGCCTTATAGTTAGCCTTTCATCATCATCCGGTGGGCTAACCGAGGCTTGGCGGGTGATTAGAGGGATGTTTGGCCTTGGTGTTTTCAGTTTCAAGCCAATCAGATTAGTTCTATAGGGTTTCCAGGGTACTTACTATTTATAGTAAGTCAGCAAAACTCAATTTTCCTGGCATTTCAGTAGTGGACTTGGAGCGCCTCATTGAGAGTTTCGGAAAGATATCACACGTCTTCATCTGAGTTTTTTTGGCCCTCCATTTTAATGCCAGAAGATTCCTACTTTATTTTATTATGTCACTTTATAACCCAAGGTTATATTTATTTAAAAAGTGACTTTAAGTGGAATATGAAGACACAAAGTGGGGAAACTAAAGAGTCACAACTGCAGCTTTAAAAAAAGACTTGGGGTCTCATTGTGTTATGCTATGTTTTATGAATTTATTTCTCTTAGAGAATCTAGAGAGCTTCAAATTTTAGTTTTGGAACCTGAGGACGAAAACCTTCAAGATTTCTTGGTGGATTGGATGAAAACCTAGTTCATCTCTGGTGTGGATTCACAACAGAATTCACCATTGTATTCACAGGTTCTTTTTTGTTATTTGATATTTTGTTGCATGTTGAGTTTAGATTTGGATTGTGAGAAATTCCACTGTTATTTTGTAATGCAACAATGTTGCTGAGGGTTTTAATGGAATATTTATTAATGGTTTATTACTGTTGAATCCATGGTTTATTGCATAAATGTATTTGTTTATATCTGCATGAGATTATTTGTGAAAATTTGGGAGATACCCAGTTCGGGTCACTACACTTTGATCTTGTTTGGGTCTATAACAATACCCTTGGTGGACATAATATGGTCTGGATACTGCACCTCCTTTTGAAAGAAGGTACACTTGGATATATAACTTTCTGTACAACTTGTGTTCCCTCAAGCATTGTAGAAAAAATTGCAAATGTGATATTGCTCCTTATTCTTTGAGTAAATTAATATATTATCGAGAAATACCAACACAAATTTTTCCAAACAATCCTTAAATATGTTGTTCATGAGGCTTATAAAGGCAACTGGACCATTAGTTAGTCTGAAGGGTAACATCGTAAACTCTTAATGTCTGTAGTGAGTCTTGAATGTTGTCTTATAATTATCTTCCTCCTTGAGTATTAGTTGGTGATAGCTATACCATAGATCTATCTTGGAGAACATTTTTTCTCCTCTCTTTTTATTGAACAAGTCATCAATTCTGGGTAGTGGATACCTATTTTTAATTGTGGCCTTATTCAAGATCTTATATTCAATAAAGAGTTGAAGGGTTCCACCAATCTTTCATACGAAAATCATTGGTTCTCCCTAGGGAGACACGCTTGGTCTAAAATTATATATGGAAATTTAAAGATTTATTTGTTTGAGGTATCATATTAATGGAGAATTTAAACACCCTCTTTGGAGGTATTCTGGGTATCTCCTCTAGAAACACATCTTGAAATTCTTATAGGTAAGGGTATTTTTTGCAAATGATTTTTCCGTGTCGTTATCTTCCATTGACTAAGTTGATATTCTTTAAGATATTTTATCATCATGATAAACTATCTCCTCAGGTTTTCTTGCATCTTCCATTTTAGTAAAAAAAAATTGACACCCCAACCTTCTCCTTTTTTGTTGCATTGTTGAAATTTTTGCACCTGCACTCCCTGTGGCACTTCTTGAATGGAGATTGCATTTTCCTCATCATTTAAGAATTCCACCCTTTTGGAAAAATAGTATACTTTCTCTCTATGTCTCCATAGCTAGTCCATCCCTATCATTATGTCATAGGACTCTAAAGGTGCTACATATAAATTTACTTTTGTAGAGAACTCAGGAAGCTCAACCTTGGACTCAGACAGACACTATTCTATCCTAGCCCTCTACTGATTGGTATACTCAACTAACCAAGAATCAGCTAAGATTCTAAATTGTCTAATAAATTTTCTAAACATTTTAGGAGATATAAAATATTCTATAACTCTAGTATCAATTAGAATGGAAATGGAACTACCATAGAGGGTACCTGTTAATGGGAGTAATATAAAAATCAGCTTGTTTTTATCTACTACAATGTGAATTTTTTTCTAAAATTCCATCTGCTAAGGTGGTAGAGGATTCCTCTAAGACTGGATTATGAGCATCTTACTAGGGCACTTGTTTCCATAATGATCTTTTCCACAAGTAAAACAACCACATGTTGTCCCTTTCTTCTCAGGTTTCTTAGGGGTTTCATTACCCTCCTTTTAATAATCATTACATTGTCTCTTTTTATTCTTAAAGTAATAATTATTTCCCTTGAACTCCTCCTTGAAAGTTTGAGAATTTTGGTTCCATCCAAATTTCTTCTTTCCTCTGTCCCTAGATGCATCATCATATTTGACCTTCTTATCTTGGTGAATTTATCTAGCATATGCCTCATCAGTGGTGCAAGGTACTAAGATGAATTTCCACTTATGGAAGTTGTCATTTTTCTGGTACAGAGGGACATATTTGAGAAGTCTTGTAAATTTTTCCCAATACTCATGAACCGACATACTTTCTTGTCTTAAGTCTTAGAATTGCTTCAAATTATGATCGTAAAAGAGTTAGAGTAACTAGCTTTTCCTAAAAAAATTAACAAACAACTCCCATATGACCTTGGTTATTTTAACTTTGAATTTAAGCTATATCCTCTTGTTTTCCCATCGTAAAACCACTTCTTCGGCCAACTAAAAGGCTCCCCAAGCAGCCTTAGATTTTTTCAGAGTAGTGTCAATTCTCAAAGTACTTTTCCATCTCTGTCAGTCATTCTTCTGTGGATTTTATGGACATAGACAAAAATAAATTAGCGGGTTTTACTTTTCTCATATCTGATGAAAGCTCTCTAGCCAGTTTAAGGTGTTCCTCATGTTCATATAAATCTACACAAGATTCTCTATGATGTCCACTTTGACTAGTATGCTTATATTTGTGGGTCATGAGTCCTTTTTGGGACTCTTTCTCATTTTTCATGGATTTAGGTGGTCCATCCACCTTCCTATCCAAGTTAAGGATTCAATGTTGGGTTTCAACCACCATCCTAAGAAGTTGAGGAAGCTTCACTAAAGGGTTATTGGTGTCATCGGATCTCACATGATGGTTCAAAGAATTTTCCATTCCTTAAATTTAATCACTTTATATTTAACGCAGGAATTTATTTTGTTAATTTCAAATCACTTATTCATTTATTCAATTTATTCATAGAGCATGTTGACGCCTAAGAGGCTCATCCCTAGAGTGAGACAAATTTTGCCCTGTGAAATAACCTCTTGGATTTTAGAAGTGGGCTCTTCATAAAGGGGTTTGAAGGAAAGGGGAGAAGGAAACATTTCACAAGAAAACTAAGCTAAGGGAAGGCAATTCGCCATAACAAATATTTTCATGACATAATTAGGAATTTTTGAGATGACATTCATAGAGATTTAATCCTTCCTAGTAAGTGATTTACATCTTTACCAAAAAGACACAATGCACCACAAACCCTTTATATTTGGCTAAGAGAAAAAAACATACAAATTCTACATGACATAGTCCATGTAATGTTCATATATCAACCTTTAGAAGCACCTGGAAGGATCCAAATAAAGATTCAAAACTCCTAAGGAGTGTATAGATCCAATCACCTTGAGACATGGTACAAGAAGCATATATCTGAGTAGAAACTAAACAAGAGACACCAAAAATGGGCTCTTTCTTTTAGATATAAATAATTCCTATAAGGGTTTGGTGAAAATATCATAGGCCCTAAAATTAATATTCCTAAGGAGCAGGCTATAAATGGTACAAGTCATCTTTTATTATAGATGCATTGTGAGGAGAAAGAGACATTCATGATCACAAACAAATCTAATTAAATATAAAATGATTGTTGAGATTGCTAAAACGCAATGCAACCAAGATCACCTGCATGCAAAGCTGTTACACAGAAGAAGAAGACAGAAAGAGGATAGAAGTATTCAGAAAGCTATGGCGGCCAAAATGAAAGAGAACCCAAATCTATTGTGACAGAAATAATTTCTATTAACACAATAAAGATTACAAACTGATCTCCTTATGAAATACAAAGAGGACAATCCTTATAAAGGATGTCGAAACCCTAAAAGGGCAACTGCAAGGAAATAGAAACTTTCCTAAGACTAAAGAAACTGCCTAAGT
>MU225256.1:7425925-7448313 GCA_018584345.1 Thuja plicata | reverse complement strand
ATAAAGATTACAAACTGATCTCCTTATGAAATACAAAGAGGACAATCCTTATAAAGGATGTCGAAACCCTAAAAGGGCAACTGCAAGGAAATAGAAACTTTCCTAAGACTAAAGAAACTGCCTAAGTTAAACTTAAGCACTAAAGAGCAATTGCTAAACTACTCTAACAATGATTTCACCAACACAATAAAATTGGATCAAACACATAAAGGATTAGGACATGACACATTCATTAATAAAAGGAGAAAGGAAACATAGACATAGTCTCTTATTTCATTTGAAGAAAATATGAAAAGGTTGGAGAGTTATCTCCATGATATAGATGCTAAAACATACACCTTAAACTAAAAAGTCATAGATTCCTTTCGTTGGGAATTAAAATCATTATGAATTTACAGTTATTTCCTAAGAAGTCCTTTATTTTTGGAAGACTGTGAGAATACTATTCTAACAATAATGAAAATCCAATAATCAAGCATCCTCTTAACAATGCAGGCCTTACGGTTTTAGAGCAACAACCTTTGGTCATTTAGATCAAAGAAATGATCATCTTTTTATTATAATCCATCGACATGCCAAAAAATCAAGCATGATTTCATTGTTGGTCCATGCCATGGGCAAGCGTATTTATCTCATTGGATGCTAGCAGCATGATTTCCAGTTGTAGATGAAAAAGTCATTGTTGTGGGTGGTTACAACAAAGACTATGATTATGTTGGTTAATATATCGATGTGACTGCCCTGCTAGAAATGAAGGTAATGAGATCAATCCATGTAGATGGAATCTACAGTTCTTGGTGAGTCTCGGGGGATCTTATCTTACTGAGAGAGAAATATGAATACCTAATTCACTATGTATGCCACATCTATTGGTTGTTGACAAACTGGCAGCTCACTTTAGGTATCTCTGATCAGGTATTGATAATGAGCCTCAGATTTGACGAAGATGGAGCATTTTAGGTTCAAGATCGCATTGAGGTACTTCCTGCAAAAAAAATGAAAATAGTTAGGGATTTTTTTGAACAAAAGGAAACAAATTTCATTACTACCATAGTTCAAGAGTGTCAAGAAGGATTCAAGCTAGAAAATCCAATGAAGAGGTCCTGCAAGGAAATACAAAGAGTGACACACCCAGATGGTTAGCCAGAACACACTAACTCTGTCAAACATCAGACAAGTAACAATGTGTGTCAAAAAGAACTAAAAGAGAAGGGTACTTTAGACCAAAAATGAGTAAATGCCTCTATCTTAGCCATTTAAATATAATTGTATAATTGATAGTCAATAATTTATGAGCCTTGATAATCAAAATATGGGTTAATAACATTGGAATGAAAATGAAATTACTATCAGATTCTTGTGTGTGCAGTGAATTCATCTTTCCCTTTAATAAGAAGACTAGGTAATTTTGTTTTTATTGCTAAGCTACATAGGTGGGACTTGTTCTAGATCTGACCAGATAGAGCCTTGTTTCCATTCAAGAGTTCATAGCCCTAATAAGGATATTGCCTTAACATTCACTAACATTTATCTACTGCCGGTCAAACATCCATAGCCCCTATAGAGTTATTAGCATAGCCTAAAATTGCATATTTTTGCATTTGGATGCTTTTAACTTATTTTTTTGCCTTTGTACTTTTAAATTGTAAATTGACAATAAATTCATTTGGTCAGGTTGGTTTCCAAGGTGGTAGCAAAATAGCCCCTAATTTTTGACTTAGCAAGTCATCAAAAACATATCTTATCTACTTACTCCAGGTAACTAATTTGGACTTGTCACAAAATCCTATCGGATAATATAATTTATCATGAAATGATAGATATTAATGCCACCTATCTCAAAAATAGAGTACATTGAGAATATAAAAAATAATCTTTCATTCTAAGTTAGAATTAAATGCATTTACTCATCTTTCACAAGTGAAGGAGTATGGAACCTCATATAACAATACTTATCAGAAACAAAAGGAGAGCACATAGATCAAGAGTAGAGCAATTGGTGTCCTTGGAAAATTATCTTGTTACTTTGTACAACTTGAAATGACAACCTCTTCCAAGTGGAGTAAATGCTCATGTGTGCAAAAAGGCCTTCTCCTCTATAAAAAAGGTATTGATGTCATAAGATGACACACAATTGTGATAATTTAGCAAGTCTTACGTGCGGGTTGTGAGAATATCAGCTAGGGATGTATGGATACACTTGTTAGGCTTACCACCCTGAGGTCACAAAATCATATCTTAGGCCGCATTACTAACAATAGGATCATAACTCTGATTGGCATTGGCCATGAATAGGTTATTTGTGTATTAAAATGGGTGTTGGGTGGAGATTTTTTGAATAGAGAAGATCGTTATAGGGTTAATATTGATATCTCATCTAGGTTCATCAGTTCTTTACTAGATTTAGGGGAACCTAGGGATATTATTGAATTTCTCACTGTTGGGATCTTTGGTAGGGATTACTGTGAGGGTCTAGAAGATGTTATGGGAGCTACACATTACGGGGTTGGGTTTCCCCTAGAAAAAAATTTGAGGGCTTTCCTAGAGAATGGGATAGAGGTGTTGTGAGTACCTTTTATTTCCAATTTCTACACTAGGCCACTTGTTGTGCACCAATGTTGCACATGGCTGAGAAGATTCGTAACCCTGATGAGGACCCTGATATGGAGTGGCTAGAGGAGTTTCAATTACAGGGAATCTTCAAGTAGGAATGAGATTCTATAGACAAGGAATCATAGGATGAGGGGGTCTCTGACTCAGAAAATGAGTTAGGAGATGCTAGAGGTAGATGGGGTGGCTCTGCTAGGGATAGCCTTGGTTCTAGCAACACGTGATCTACACTGAAAGTAGAAATGAAAAACATCTTTTGTAATTTTTATATTTTGCTATAACAAAAGTGTAAATGATGAAATGTGAATGAAAATCCATTTTGAACTTGTAAATAGATACCCGTTAATGAATAGATACATATTTTTCTCATCTCTTTATGCTCAGATCTACTTACCTTTTGTCATTTCCTTTCTTTTACCACATTTGTTTAAAATAAAATTTTTAGTAATTGTAATATACATGCAGTAATAATTTATCATAGAAAAGGAGCTGCTACCACATATAGAATTGGTAGTAAGTTTGGAAATACCTATCCTCAAACATTTTCACAGGATGAAACTTACTCCAAGTGCTGGCATGTTTTCTTTTAACAAAAAGTAAGTTAACTAGGACATGGTTTATTTTTTTCATGTCGAATGCATCTTTAATTTTATGATGACAATAAGTGTTTAATATCAACCTATATTTGTTAGCTCCTTGAAGACAAAACGAATGTGTGAAAAGACAAAGGAAAAATGACTATACATGGGGCCACTAGACATGTGGAATATGCATTGTAGCACTTTTGGAAATTTAAACCTACCTACTTACACAAAATGAAGATGAATATTTATTATAAAACCCCATTTACAAGAATGCAAGAATAACTACCTTTTTGACTAAGCTTTTTACATTTAAATGATATTTCAATAACATATTGATGAAGTTGAGGAAACATTTGAGGCATGTTTCCATTTTTATGTGAAACATCAAGTAAAACTAAAAAAATATGCATTTTAGGACAATATCTGATGTCACATGCGATTATGTACTAACTTTGAACAAATTCTCCTTGTTCCCTGACGTTAGCATGACCTAGACTAACTGGTGAGCTGTCAATTCTAAAAAATACTTGAATAGACATCCCCAAATGTGTTTTAAATGATTTTCTACAAGGATAATGCTCCTTTTCTAGCTAAAACTAGCTACTACTAGCTCCATGGTTGTGGACTGTTTGGAAGTCTCTTCCACAGTCTTAGGACCATTATTTTTTAGCAGCACACAAAATTCTTCAAGGTCATCCCTAAAGAGAATGTCCTCATCCTCTGTTTCCTCACACCCCAAGGTAGTATACATGTTTATGATTTCCTAATATCTAGCCTCGACTGATTTTCCAAGATACAACTCTTGAGGAATCACCTTTTCAATATGGGATTCAAAAATGTCTAGCACTTGTTTAGGAAAAACACCATCATCTCCTAGAAAGAAGGTTAGTTTTTTTAAAAGTGAGCTCAGATCATCATCTTTAAACTATTTTGGGAATATATTCATTTCTTTGTATGAACCCAACTGCATTTTTTGAGGGGCATGCAAACTCTAGTAATCCTCAGAGGTATATATATCTTTATGGCACATTGAGTCCTTGTTTTACCCTCTCTTGTGCTTTGCACACCAAAATAGTTGGCCCACCTTTGAACAGTAAAATGGTGTTTGGCATTAGATATTGAAAGGAGAAGGTGGAGAAGGCCCCTAGCTCGAGTTTATCTTCCTCTTGGAAATGCTCCTCTAAGATATATGCATGCATGTCCTCAATCTCAGGAATCGCTTTCTCGACCAAGTAAAACTCCTTTGAGCATGCAATTGGTGCATGCAGTGAAAACAAGAGTATATCCCTCTTTTTTTCAGCTCAATTGTCTGTATTTTGTGTTATAAATTTTATAGTATCTCTTGAGAACATGGAGCTTCATGATATTGTAAAGGCTGTGAGTTAACCCAATCATAGAAAGTATAGTAACTATAATCCATGGCTGACCAGATCTTGTATGCAACTTACCAGGTGCACTTGAAGGCTTCATGCAAGGTCAGAAAACCAAAGTATGCACAAACTTTGGCGACAATGTATGACTTTGTTTTAGTGGGTGTGCCAAACAATATTGTTGATCCCTAAAAGGCCCACACCTAAATAAGGGAAACTAGGAAGCTTCCCAAGAGTTGGACAAATTGTGCATTGTGAAACAAACTCCAGGATTTTAGAAGTTGACTCTTCATATTGGGGTTTGAAGGAAAGGGGAGAAGAAAACCTTTCACAATAAAACTAAGCTAAGGGGAGGCAATTCACCATAAAAAAAATTTCATGACATAATCGAGAATTTTTGAGATGATATTCATAGAGATTAGACCCTTCCCAGTCATAGATTCACTCTTTTTCCCAAATATGTGATGCACCACAAACCCTTTATTGTTGGCTAAGATAAAAATATATATACATAGTCTACATGACATGATGTAATGATTAGATCTCAACCTTGGAAATCACCTATAAGGGTCCAAATAAATATTCAAAACTCTTAAGGAGTGTATGGACCTAATCACCCTGAGACACAGTAAAAGAAGTTTGTATAGATCCAATCACCCCAAGATACAATACAATAAGTCTATCTCTGAGCATATATTAGACAAGAGACACCAAGAATGGGCTCTTGGTTTTGGAAAAAAATAGTTCCTATAAGGGTTTGGTAAAAATATCACAACCCCCAAAAGAAATCTTCCTGAGGAGTAGGCTGTAAATAGTATAAGTCATCTTCTATTCTAGATGCATTGTGAGGATAAAGAAACATTCATGATCACAAATACACCCAATTAAATATAAAATTATTGCACCAACATAAGAAAAATGGATCAAACACGTAAAGGATTAGCACATGACACACTGATTAACAAAAGGAGAAAGAGAAAACATGCATAGTCCTCATATTTCATTAACAAAAAATTGTTAATATAGGTCTAATTACTGAGAGGGGAGGGGTGAATCACTAATCAATAAAAACAATTTCAACCCCTTTTATACTTTATGCACCAAAACATTCAACATCAACTAACATAAATAAATTTTTTAATGCATACATCTAAAAGTAATCAACCACACAATGTAAACACCATATTTATCTCATGGAAACCCAAATGGGAAAAAACCACGGTGTGAGATGATAACCACAAAATCTGTACTTTTTTGTAATATACCTTGTTAGGAGCTTACCCTGTTAGAGGTTTACAAAACATTGTTAGGTGTTACCCAGTTAAGGGATTTTCCTTTAGACCAGTTAGAATATTTTCCCTATTAGGAGCATCCTTGTTAGAGGGCTTAAAAAAATCTAATGTGTCACCTTTTTAGAGGTTTTACAATAAAGATCTGTTAGGATCTACCCTGTTAAGGGATTTCTCTATTTAAATGGTTAGAAATCAACATATAAAATGATTTGTGTGATTGAACTACCTCTGCATAATCAGATCCTCTTAAGCTCTTAAATTCTTATTCATATTTTCTACTCTTCCATGGCTTGATCACACTTCATTCCTTTACTTTCTCTGTCACCAAATCCCTCTACAATTTGCAATCAACTCTCTATCTTCTTATTCAACTTTCCAATATAAAGATTTACTTCCACTAGCCTAAAATAAACCCTAGATATGAGATATCAATGATCCAGATCATCTTAGGTAATATACAATGTATCTAGCCACTCATAAAATGTTTTCCTCTGACTGTGTTGACTTACACAAAGATTTTACCTTGGTAGTTGAGCCATATTCTAAACTTGTTTGACCAAAATAAACCTTCTTGGAGAATCCACCTCAAACACATAGCTTGATCAATGTGAGGTCAAATAAGCCCCAAAAATAATGGAACTAACTTACCACTTTACAAAAATAATCAGAGATCCTATTGCCACATCAAATTCCTTCACCAATCTACAAATCTTCATAGCATGCTCAAGAACTCTGTCTTGTTTTCCTGTTCATTCTGTTAACACCGCTTCTAGTCAATCAAACTAGTTACACCGGTCAACATTATGAGTCATGTTTGCAACTATAGTACCTTGAAATTTTTCACAATCATATACTATGACTACGCCACCAAATACTTCACCAATTTTTTATAACATTTAAATAACAATCTGTCACTAACTATTTTAGTAGTTACCCATTTTGAGTTCAATCAAACATAACCAACTCAATTATTCACATCAAAAGTCATGATGGAAAAGTTAAATCATAACACATGACATATATTTCCATTATAATAGAAACTCCAGAAACATACTGCAACTCATTATTCACTTACACAATATCAGGTAACATACTGAAAACAATAAGTCAAATAGTTGACATCAATGAAAACAAAATAATTGATTCACCTGTCATCACATCTGTACCAATCTTCATCAATACAACACTTAGCATCACTGCATCAGTTATGCTAACAATATACCCCTTTGGAATTTATGGAAACACTATGTCTCTCAGATGGCAACACTCTTGTCTTCTCATCTTTTGATATACCAATCCTCTCACTGACTTCTGCAAAATGTTTCCACTTTTGTCTTTACCTATAATTTCCACTTCTATATGTACCTCTGATTATACATCTTCTCACTTTGTCTTACCGATTCATCATCTCCATATACTCCCCCTTTCATCTTCATCTTTTATGTTCTTTTCTTTCTTGCATACACATTCTTCCCTTTTATCAGTAAACTACATATTCTCCCCATGTAGGAAATATATATTCTCCCCCTTTTACAACAATACCAAATTTGTCAAATCATATCACATCATACTTAAGACTTCTCCCCCATAGAGTTTTCCACCACTACATCAATTCATACATATGTTTTTTTGATAAACACATATGAACTAATGCAATCAACATCATCCTCTAATTAACTTCAGATAGGGGAATAACCTCTAATCTACCTCTAAGATAATCAAAGGTATCCTTTGGTAACAACTTGGTGAATATATCAAAAACTTGTTCTTTAGTAGACACATAGTCACGCCTTCTTCTCTTGTACATGTTCTCTTATAAAATGATATTTTATTGCAATGTGCTTGGTCTTCGAGTGCATCACCAGATTATTAAAAATATTTATTGTACTAGTGTTATCACTATAGATAAAAATTGGTTGTGTGACCTTTTGATGAATTCCCTCAAGAATTTTTTTTATCCATACTACTTACTGATAGTTAAGAGAAGCAACAACATATTCTACCTCTGTAGTGGATTGAGAAATACAATTCTTCCTTTTACTAGTCCAGGAGACTAATCTTTCATCGAGAAAGAATGATCCACCACTTGTGCTCTTCCTATCATCAACATTTCTTTCCCAATCTGCATCAGTAAACACATTCAAATAAAAATTTACATCATTACCATACCATAAGCCATAATCTTCAGTTCCTTTGAGATATCTAAAGATCCTCTTTGGTGCAACCAAATGTGAGTCCTTTGGGTTTGATGAAAACCTTGCAACAATACCAACAACATGTGCAATATCTGGTCTACTATGCACAACATATTGTGGTTTACCGATCATGGATCTATATAGAGTTTCATTTACCTCTTTTGATTCATCCTCCTTAGATAATTTGTAGCCTGTGACTATAAGTTTTACCACTAGTTTTGAGTCTTCCATGCCAAAAAATTTCAAAATCTCCTTCACATACTTGGATTGACTTATGTATATCCCTTTCTTTATCTGTTGTACTTGGAGTCCAATAAGGAATTTTATTTCTCCTATCATAGACATTTCAAATTACTTTATCATTTATTCTTTAAATGACCTTCTTAATGCTTCATTTTCACCAAATATTATGTCATCAACAAAAATTTCAGCAATTAATGTTATCTCTTCACTTTCAGATTTTAGATATACATTGCTATTGTCACTAGTACTTTTGAAACCAATCTAAATAATATATGCATGCAACCTTTCATACCATGCTCTTAGAGATTTATTCAATCCATATAATTCTTTATGCAATTTTCATACCATGTCTTTATCTTTTTCAGTTTCAAATGCTTCAGGTTTTTCAGTGTATACTTCTTCTAACACACCATTCAGAAAAGAAGATTTTACATCCATTTGATATACCTTAAAACCTTTATAAGTAGCATATGCTAAAAGTATCCTTACACCTTCAAGTATAGCAATAGGTGCAATATTTTTTACAATATTTTAGTCCTTCTTATTTTTCATACCCTTTGTAAACTAGCCTTGCCTTGTTTCTGATCACTTCTCCTTTCTCATTCAACTTATTCCTAAAAATCCATTTAGTACCTATAACATTCTTGTCAGTAGGTCTGGGTACTAAAGTCCAAGTATTATTATTCTTTATTTGATCTAATTATTCTTTCATATCCTTAACCCAATCATCATTCTCCAAAGCATATTTAACATTTTTAGGCTCTATTTTAGATAGTAGACAAGTGCTTTCCCTTACCTTACTCCTTTTCATCACTCCAACATTTTTATCTCCAATAATCTGATCTTGTTTATGATTAAGTTTCACATACCTTGGGATTACTTTTTATGTCCTTTGGTTACCTTCATCATCATTCACCGATTGTGCATCATTCATCACTTTATTCGCATGTGGTTATGTATCTAGTTCCATCGGTTGAACATAAACAAACCTATCATAATCTTTCGGTTCCTTTTTGCTATCTTCCTCATTTTTCTCAAAAAATTCATCAATTCTAACATTTTTACTTTCAATTATCTTGTTATTATGCTTGTTCAAACATTTATAAGCTTTGTTTCTAGTAGGATAGCCAAGAAATGTTCCGTCATCACTCTTAGAATCCAATTTTCTATTTTTCTCATCCTTCTTTATATAATATTTTCTTCCAAGTTTTTTGAAATAACTGACACTAGGAGTATGACCATACCATAGCTCATAAGGTGTTTTTTTTGTACCTTTCCTAATTTTTACCCTATTCAAAGTATAAACATCAGTACATACAACTTCTCTCCAAAATATTTGTGCCACTCCATTTTGTATCAAAAGTGTTCTTGTACAATTAATTATGGATCTATTCCTTCTCTTTGCAATTCCATTTTGCTTAGGTGATCTAGGTGCTGACATTTTTCTCTTGATTCTATGTTCTTCACAAAATGTTGTGAACTCATGTGAGGTAAATTCACCTCCTCTATCAGATCTGAGACACTTGAGTGCTTTACCTGCTTCTTTTTCAACTCTTTCTTTATACATCTTAAACATGTAGAATGCATCACATTTATCCTTCAAAAACATAATAGACATCATTCTTGTGTAATCATCAACAAACAAGATAAATTACTTATCTCCATAGTAGATCTTTGTTCTCATCGGCCCACACAAGTCAGTGTGTACAAGGTCAATTATGTTATGAGATGAATAGAATTTACTAGTAAAACTAGAACTAGTCAAATTTCCTAATTGACACTCCTTACACATAGTATTTTTAGGCTTAGCTAAAGTAGGAAAACCTCTAACACATCTTTTCTTACAGACCTTTACCAAGTTATCAAAATTAACATGAAAAAATATTTTATGCCATAGCCAACAGTCTTCAACTTTAGAAAACAAGAAATGTTTATTAGTAGAGTTCAATCAGAATAGGTTACCTCTAGTATGTTTACCAGTGGCAATCAAATCTCCATATGTTCCTAAGATCTTGCAAACACCATTACTGAAATCCAATCTAAAACCTTTGTTATTCATATGAGAAACACTTAACAAGCTGTACTTTAATCCGCCAGCCCAATAATCATCATCAAAATTAGTGTTATCATTAAGTGCTATTGACCCTTACCACTTACCACACATGGAGAACCATTACAAAATTTGACTGCACCACCATCATATTCTTCCATTGAAATAGTCTTTTTTGTCACCAATCATCTCTATCTATCTATTATCCAATCACCCTAATAATTCATGCTTGAAATCAATGATTTCTCCTCACTATCTCCATCTACAATGACTAAGGGTTCTTCTTTGACTACAACAAAAACTATCTCTTCATCATCATCTCTTCCATCTAATTCTTAATTAGTTACTCCATCTTCTACTAGGTAACATGCTTTCTTTCTCTTGTCTTTGAAGTTCCTTAATTTCTTTAACTTATCCTTCCTGTCATTGTCAGGACACCTAGATGTAATATGACCAATTTTGTTACACAAAAATCATTTTAAGGGAAGTTTACCTTTGTACTTTCCTTTTCCTCTAGATAATCTCCTTACTAGCAGTACTTCCAACTCTTCTTGTTCTCTTTCCTCATATAAGATAGAATCGTAATCATGATTACCTTCAAAACTATTAGAGACTTGCTTTCCTCTCTTTGATAAACCAATGGTTAGGGAAGCTTTGAATGCAGATTCTACTCTAGGCATACTGTTATCAAAGTTAATTAACTTAAAAGCAGTAAGATTGCCAACCAAACAATCTAGAGTCACATGTGTAGGACTAATAGATGTTTGTTCTTGTATAGTAGAGACTCTAATAGCATACTGTGGTAGAAGGGTTCTCAAAATTTCACTTACCACTTCATCTTCTTCAAGTTGTCAGCAACTCCTTTGATAGTAGAAACAACTTCCTTTAGCCTATTGTTGTATTGAGAATTGTTTTCTCCTTCATGCATTCTCATTTCATCATACTTTCCTTTGAGATTGTCTACCTTTTATTTCAGAACATGAAAATCACCTCCATGGACTGTTACAAAATTATCGCACATATCTTTAGCATTATCCATTTCCTTGATATCTACAAACTCGACATCAAATAGAGAACTTGCAATTTCTATCATTTTAGAGTTATGTTCTAGATTTCTCTTTATCTGTTAAGGATTTAGGATGCCAGAAGGTTGAACATACTTGGTTGGTAGATGATCTAATTCTTTCTCTCCAATACCAGATAGATACAACTTCATCCTACTAACCCATGTAGAGAAATTTTCCTTGGTGAACTTAGGTGATTCCTTCTTATACATCTTCATAAATTTTCCCTAAGTTGTTAAGATTTCACAATCAGGGAACCAAACCTATGATACCAATTGTTAATACAGTTCTGATTGCTGAGAGGGGAGGGGTGAATTAGTAATCAACAAAAACAATTTCAACCCCTTTTATACTTTATGCACCAAAACATTCAACATCAAATAACATAAATAAAAAACTTAATGCATACATCCACAAGTAATCAACCATGCAATGTAAACACCATATTTATGCCATGGAAACCCAAATGGGAAAAAACCACTGTGTGAGATGATACCCACAAAATCTACTCTTCTGGAATACGCCCTGTTGGGAGCTTACCCTATTAAAGGTTTACAAAACACTATTAGGTGTTACCCAGTTAAGGGATTTGCCTTAAGATCTGTTAATATATTTTCCCTATTAGGAGAAAAAAATTTAGAGGACTTAAAACACAAGCTAATGTGTCACCTTTTTAGAAGATTTATAATAAAGATCTGTTAGGATCTACCCTATTAAGTGATTTCACTATTTCAATGATTAAAAAACAATAAATAAAATGATATGTACAATTGAACTACCTCTGAATAATCATATTTTCTAAAGCTCTAAAATTCATCTGCATACTCTCTACTCTTCCATGGCTTGATCACACTTCATTCCTTTACTTGAATTGTCACCAAATCCTTCTGCAATTTGCAATCAACTATATATCTTCTTCTTCAACTTTCCAATATAAAGATTTACTTCCACTGACCTAAAATAAACTCTAGATATGATATATGAATGATCTAGATCATCTTAGGTAATATACAATGTATCTAGCCACTCATAAAATGTTTTCCCCTAAGCCCGTTGACTTACACATAAATTTTACCTTGGTAGTTGAGCCATATTCAAAACTCGTTTGACCAAAATAAACCTTCTTGGAGAATCCACCTCAAATGCATACCTTGATCAATGTGATATCAAATAATTCCCAAAAATTATAGAAATAAGTTACCACTTTACAAAAATCATCACCGCTCTTATTGCTACATCAAATTCCTTCACTAATCTACAAATCTTCATAGCCTATTCAAGAACTGTCTTGCTTTCTCATTCATTATGTTAACACTGCTTCCATTCAGTCAAACTAGTTGCACTGGTCAACATTACGAGTCATGCTCACAACCATAGTACCTTGAAAATTTTCACAATCATATCCTATGACCACTCCTCCAAATACTTCACAGGTTTTAGGTAACATTCAAATCACTTACAGAATGTCACTAACTAATTTAGCAGTTACCCAGTTTGAGTTCGATCAAAAATAACCAACTCAATTCTTCACATAAGAAGTTGCGATGGAAATGTTAACATCACAACATATGACATATACTTCCATTAGAATAGAAACTCTATAAATATACTGCAACTCATGATTCACTTACACAATATCAAGTAACATACTGAAAACACAAAGTCAAATAGTTGACATCAATAACAACCAAATAACTGATTCACCTGTCATCACATCTGTATCAATATTCATTAATGCAACACTTAGAATCACCGCATCATTTATGCTAACACAAATATGCCAAGGCTAGAGAGTAAGCTACAAGATACAAATGCTACAACATACACCTCTGGATGAAAATCCTTGGATTCCTTTTGATAGGAATTAAAATCACTCATGAACTTATAATTATATCCTAAGAAGTCCTCTTTTTTCTCAAGACTATGAGAATACTATTCTAACAGAAGTGAAAATCTAATAATTAACCATCCTCTTTACAATACATGCCTTTTGGTTTAATAGCAACAATCTCTAGCCATTTCGATCAAATAAATGAACGTCTTTCTGTTATAATCTGTCAACGTTCTGAAAATAAAGCATTATTTTCTTGTTGGCCCATGACATGGGCAAGTGTATTTATCTCATTGGATGCTAGTAGCATGCGTGCAAGCTGTAGATAAAAAATCCATCACTGTAGGCGGTTATATCAAAGACTATGATTACATATGTTAAAAGACCGATTCCTTTCGTGACATCTGTTCAAATTTCCATTAGCTGTGGAAGTCTTGTGATAACATATTCTAGAAACATCCTAATGATAGCCCCATTGAATGATAAGATAAATTGTAGGACATGTGTCACATCAATAGACACTTTAGAGGAGAAACTTCAAGCAGAGATGGTAGATGTTTCGACTAGTTGACACATGTCAGGCCAATCGAATAATTTAAACTTTGAAGAGGGGTGTGTTCTTTGAAGGGGTCCACGAGCATATGATGTGGCCACACTGCTAGTGATGAAGTTAATGGGGTTAGTATATATAGATGGAATCTATAGAGTACAACAAGGGATAAAAATGACACATAAATTGGAACAAGGAAAATTTTCTTTATTGATCTCAAAATATATTGATTACATCAATATTTTTTAAAGATTAGGAAATTGCTCAAAGTTACTCACTTCATGAGTCACTATAGTCTATGATGGGTTCTTCCTTCCCATAAAAATTAGAAGGTATGAGGTGATATCAAGGGGTAGGCACTCAACAATCAGAGGGATTATTATAGCCTACACTCACAACTGGAGTTTCTCTAGTCTTGACTACCTTAGAGTTTTCTACTAGATTCTTAGAAATTTATGTTCAAAGATGGCCATCTACGTCTTCCCTTAAGAAATCAGTGAATATATTAGGTTAAGGTCTCATCATCTCCCAAGGGTGCTACACCAAAAATATCATATCTGGCGTGAACCATCCAAAATCACACAATAGTGGGGTATCAAACTTTCTTTCAAAGTGAATGTCAGATCCATATCCTACGAGTCGTCGGTGATTTCTTTCAGTTTACTAGGTGTGAAAGGGTGAGCTCCCAGGTCCATATTTGAACCTGGTTTCTCTAATACCATGTGTAACAACTCGTCCACACTATCCTATTAAAATAAGAATTAAATTTTCCTATACAAGAAAATAAAAATATTATAACAATATAACTGAATAACTATCTTTCATTTTCCTATGAACGTGAAAAGTAGGTTACATTAACTAACCGGAAGGAATTTACTAACTGCAATACACATGAAGCTAAATTTAACTAATTCGTTGAGCATCATCATAAATATAGTACAAAATGGAACTCTAACTACCAAAGAAAATAACTGAACATTATAAAATTGAGAAATGAAATAACATAATTAACTATGAAAGTGTAAGACATTTACTTTCTATTCCATTTTACTTTTTATTTCTTTAGCTTTCATCCTAAATGGGTGAAATAGTATCATCGTGGGTTTTTAACACCTAATCTTAAATCTTTTAGTCATGATCGAATGGTCACCCATACAAATTCCACATCAAAGTATCCCAATCCTTCCCAAGGGAACCTGTAGACAATTTCCATTTTCTTGTCAATCAAGACTTGGTGTAAAACTGACAACCGTAGTAGTCAACCATCCTAATTACATCTTTGCCTACTAGGTGAACTTCATAGCTAGAATTTGTAGTATTGATTCAATTGACTAGTGAATACTATATGTATCATAACACCACATTGGCCAAGGTTTTAAAAGTACAAGAACAATCCATGTGTAGTCAATGTGACCACCAAACTCTTCAAGGGTCACCAGGGACTATTATTCAGATATTCACATTCTGATGGCTTCATTTTTTTAAGGAATCATGTATAGATACAATTATAATAGTACAAACCTCTCTCTTCTAGGATTGACCAAACACATCCAAAAAAATTAATATGTAACATGAGCTGAAGAAGGATTTGGTCTTACATGAAAATCTCTAATGGTTCATTTCATATTTTGTCCTACATAGGTCCTTCTATTACCCATGGAAAAGAGTTTTATTTACTTATTCAATTAAACATTATAATATAGTGAAGGATTTATAGATGCACCACACAATGAACTAGATATCTAAAATTTCCATATCAACAAAGAAAAGTACAAGAATGCAATCAACCATAAAGATATTTGGTTTGACCTAATAGAATTTAATCCCTTTGTTTCCTTATGAATGAGTGCTCTTTTCTCAGACTTAGAATCATGAAGGTATAAGTTAAAGAGATTCTATAAACATAAATGCATATTTGTGAATGGTTCTTTCTTACCCAATCAATAATATGAATGCAGAACTATGAATGGTTCTTCTTATTAGATCAGTAATATGAACGTACAATTATGAATGGTTCTTCCTTATCAAATCAGTTAAAAGAATGCATTCTTTTATTTAGATATTTCTAGCTTGATCTATAAAGGATAAATGTAGTTAATGAATATATTTCCTTCTTTATCTTATATAGGAATATAAAGACTTAGGATCAATCGATCCCTCCAAAAAGAATGCCCAAGTAATGAAAGAGAAAATTCTATGGCTGTGATGACCCTATTTTTAGCAGGTTATGGCAATGATCAGGTCAGCTCATCATCACGACCCTGATGAGATGATGCAGAGTTTTGAGGGTCCTAGTTGACAGACTTACTATTTTTAGTAAGTCAGTTGGTCAATTTCCATTTCTGACAGGGCAGTACCAGCAGTGGTCAATTCTCCAGACGATATTCAGTTATTTTGTTTCTTGGACTGGGGACTTACTATTTATAGTAAGTCTATTTTTTTGGTAGTTTCCAGTTATGGTAGGGTAGTGATGAGCATGTTGGTTAGTCAGTATGGCAGGTGTTGCAGGAATCATCATCAGAATTATATTTAATAATTACTTGGCCCTTGCAGAGATTCATTCATTATGGGAGGCTGTCAGGATTCAGGAGCTCATGATGACTTCAGAGGTTTTAGAGAGCACTCACTTGGCTCTCCAGGAGTCTCGGGCTTAGTTAGCAGAGGTGACTATGGAACTAGAGCATCTTCAGTCTACACCAGCACCAGACCTAGTACAGTTACATATTATGGTGTCTAATGATCTGATGATGTCCATAGTTAGGGTAGTTGGATGTGATAGTAGTGGGGATACATCCACCCGTGATTTTAGCATTGGAGGTGCAGATTCACTTCCATCTGATACCTGTGCAGTTGAGTTAGACACTGTAGTAGAGAGTTGTAGTGTGTCAGAATTTGGGAGGGATACTACAGTTGGGAGCAGTACTTCAGGTGATATAGTATAGGACATTGTAGGCAGGGAAGTGGAACAGTCAGCATCTTGTGTTCCTGTTCATGACACTACTCATTTGATTTCTCAGTGAGGAGGCATGATATCACCTGAGTTAGTTATTGATGAGCACATAGCTGGTGATGTTAGGCAGTTGGCAACATCACAGTCATACGATGAATAGTTATGGTTTTGAGGGGAGCAGTTGGATGCTACCTCTTGTAGATGTTACTACCTGGAGTCATTCTTAGATCACCTTCTTGAGAGTTCAAAAATTAGTGAGGGATCTTATCGAGCTTTTGAGGGTGTTCTCATATGGGGTACAGGTGCGATCCGGCGTTTGGTGAGAGAGATTGTAGGTACTTTGACTACGATGCTCCCTCACAGAGAGTTTGAGGTTGGGTTTGTTGAGAGGGTCACCCAGGATCCTATCCAACCTATTTTGCAGAGTTCACAATTGGAGCCATCTTTGGGTTCACGACTGGGGAATGATGAGCCTCTAATAGAGAGCAGAGTTTACCGGCACTATACAGTGAGGAGCACCCATCAATTTTCATTTGACCCACATGTTGACGAGTTGATGGCACACAGATGTGGATTGGCTCTTAATCCTTATCATCCATTATGGGATGGGCTCTCGCCATCAGCAGTTGATGGAAGTTTTGGCTGCAAGTTAGTAGCAGGTGACTTGGAGAGTTACTGTGACTACAGAGATTATATAGTGGGTGGACATCTAGGCCCAGGTACAGTTTGGTACAGAGGTAGTCAACAATGTTGTGTAGAAGATCTACACACTCGGTACAGATTTTTTGGGTGTACTGGGGGAGTTCAGTATATCGGGGATCCGAGTCCCCCATACTTCTTGGTTTTTGATGATCCTAAAGTTCACTTCTTTTGGGATCCGGGCAGAGACAGGCTTAGTATAGGAGTTTGGGTGAGCGGGTTTTTGAGGTCTCTCTACAGGGCTATCTGTTTCACATTTTGGGTGATGCTATAGGAACTTACAATTTTTTCCATTAGCAGGGTGTACTTTTTTCTGTGGGACCCAGGTGGATTGTGATGTTCCTTGTTCTGATGATTGCTTGAGGACAAGCAATCTCAGGGAGGGTGGACTGTGATGACCCTATTTTTAGCAGGTTATGGCAGCGACCAGGTCATCTCGTCATCACGACCCTCATGAGTTGATGCAGAGTTTTGAGGGTCCCTGTTGACAGACTTACTATTTTTAGTAAGTTTGGACTTGCTATTTTTAGTAAGTCAGTTGGTCAATTTCCATTTCTGACAGGGCAGTACCGGCAGTGGTCAATTCTCCAGATGATATTCAGTTTCTCGGACTGGGGACTTACTATTTATAGTAAGTCTATTTTTTTGGTAGTTGCTAGTTATGGTAGGGCAGTGTTGAGCATGTTGGCCAGTCAGTATGGCAGGTGTTGCTGGAATCATCATCAGAATTATATTTAATAATTACTTGTATTAATTAATAACAATATGTTATTAATTAATATTAAGATGATATAATAATAATAATAATAATAATACTTTATTATTATTATAATGTTTTGGAAGTTTATATTATAAAGGGCAGTTAACTGATGATGGTTTTTGGGAAACTTTGGAGAGCAAGGAGTTATAAATATAGGCTCATTTGTGAAGTAAAGCATCTATTGAATATTGATTATTGAATTTCTTCTTGGGAATTGTTCCTACTTTTTGTGCCCTAGCCAGAGTCAAATTAGTTGATGGAAGATTGATTCTTCTTCATCTAATCCATGATCGATTGTTGTTGTATGATTGGTTGTCTCCATTTGATTACTGATGTATAATCAATTGGTTGCTGGATTATAATCCATTGAATGTCCTCCTGACTGTTCTACTGTAGCTGGAGGTGAATTTTAGAGTTATTGTAAGCACACTAAGGGTGCAATTCAGAATTGAATAAATTATGGACTGAATCATTGCTGGGAGAACTATTCACCAGCAAGGGACACGTGAATGAAAACTCTATGCATAGTTCAGGACTGGAAAGTAACTATTATGATAGGGTCTAGAATACCCTCTAAGTGAACACTCTCACCAAGCATTCACTACTGGCGGAAAGTGCCAACCACCTACAAGCTGGGCGGGTTGAATATAGGCCCACTAGAAATTGTGGAAGACTGCAGACTTCCGTGTAATATGCCATAGAGGGCCATTTGGGCCATGGGGAGGAATTAGAGGGATGATAGCATCACCTCTTGACTTTCGAGGCCTCCAAATAGCAGCTACGCAAGGGAAGATTGTCCATGTGTGGCAGTATTGAAGTCTGGTTGGGTATGGGCTGTAGTTGGACGTGATCATTCTGAAAGTGAGGGGCGCCATCTACACATCATATAGGAAGCAAGGAGTTGACGCATCATCCCAGCCAATGCAAATATATTCATCAGGTTCTTTACATTTCGTTGCCAATACAATATGTATTAAATATTAGTTTCATTGTCTTGAATTTCCTTCTAGTCTGAATAAGGAAAAAGGGATATGTATGATCAATGTCAATTTGAAATTGATTAAATAAATACAAAAAGGATTGTTCTTCTCTAAGTTTATGTTATTTGAAGCACATTGCCAATTAAGATTTAGTAGAGCCCACTCAGGATTTTTATAGTGGATTAAGAATAAACACCAGCCAGTTGAATTTTATAATCATTTGAAGAAGGAATAGAATTACCAGTTGATTTAATTGAAGAGTCAGTACCAGACTTCCTGCCAACTATTTGATTAAATTCCAAGTGTATGATTTGCTTAAAGATTGGATGAATTTTAGATGGTTTATCAATGAGGCCAACTTAGTCTCATTACAGGTTTAGAACTAAACCAATACTATAATAATTTAATAAAGATGCACTTCAATCATACGATTCACTTATACAATCATATACAGAACAATAGAAAGAAAAATCTCATTATGAGAAATACATAAGAACAAGAGAAGTGATATTGATCCTATAATCAAATGGATGGAAATAGAAAAAGATCCATGTTTGCACAAAAAAATGACTCCAAGAAATGGCAATAAGAAATAGAAATTGTGAATACAAAAATGACCCATGTGTGTGAAACGTGGACCTCTAAACAACATAGACACTTCAATAGGTCATTGCATGATTAATCTAGGAAAGCATTAAACTAAGAAAAAGAAGTAATCTAAATTGACCTATTGCATTCTAGTAGGTAGGAGTATGATTTTTCTCTCAAATCATCACAAACCCAGTGACTTGACACTATCTAGACAAAGGATTTGAAATATTATTATTCTATGATGCAAGTACAAAGATGTTCATCCAATGATTAGCTAAGTTGATTTTAAAACCCCAAAAGGAATGTTCCTAGATTATGAATTCAAATGATTGAAACATGTAAAATATACTAAAATGCACAATGCTAAATTCTTAATGTAAATGATAAACCAAAAACCAACATAATAACTCTACTCAAAATTCTTTGACCCTTTGTGAGGAAAATGAAGCCTTCTTTTATAGAAAATCTATCTCAAATCGACAATTGAGATTAAACTTCAAAGAATAGACAAGATTGACTCAAAGAAGCGCAATCCATGTGCACGAAAGAACATTGGTTGAGAGAGTTAGTTAACTGAAATAACTGGTCAATCATTCAAGAAACTTCTAAAATTGAAAGAGTAGTTAACTGAGTCAACTTTCAATTAACTGAATTCTTTTCAAAATGAGAAGCATAAGATACTTAGTTAACTGAACAAGAAATATTTGTTTCCAATTTCATGTTTAGTCAACTAAAATGATGACACAAAAATGCATTTTTGAATATTAAAATGATTTAAATGAACTTTTAATCAATTTATTAATTTTAATTCCTTTTTATATTTAATTGGCAATTATCTATTTATTTAATCAACATGTTAGGATATTAATTAAATAGATGACATAAGGTTCATTTGCCAATATTTTTGGATTTAGGTATTAAATAATTAATCAAGTCAGACGATAGATTAGAACCTAGGGTTTAGGTCAGACCATACTGAAGATGTTTAATTGCCTTTAGGTTAGGACTTAAGGTGATCAAGATTAGGGTTTTATTGATGAGAGATCAAGATTGGGGGTCTAGGGTTTAGTTTACCATTTTTAGGTCATTACATTTTCCCCTCTTTGAATTGATGTGTGATTAGTACATTGATTCAAAGCCCCATTAGCGATGAGACGAAGAATAGTTTGATGTGAAGCGATGAAACCATTCTTGTAAAGTAGACCGACTTCGAGCTTGATTGGATGATGATCAATCAAAAGATATAGAAAATAATTTTTAATTTTATTTATAATGATGAAACTAAACATCTTTCAGAAACTCTTAAACCTTTTGACTAGTTCTAATAGATAGCCATTTTGATTTGAAGCGATGAAGTCAATTTTGATTAATGTGTCTGGTTTTAGAAATGATGACTCATATAAGACTGATCTTTCTAGTTTTGAGTGTATCCATTACTGTATAATATAATTGATTAGGTTTCCTTTGATTTAAGATAATCTTAACTTGATGTGATTTGATGAAGCTAAGATGCCCTTAGAAATGGGTCTTTCTTGATGATGTGATCACTAAATTATTGATGTCCTGATCCTATCCCCTTGGGAGAGAAATAGAAATATATTTAGGTACCCCCTATTTTCAAGCTGACTTCCTAAGGAAGCATGACTTATTTTGTGTTGTCAATCATGGCAACAAAGTCATACTTAAGTTCTGTCATGAAAGGAAAATGACTAAGTGTGAAAACAGGGCAAACAGACACATACAGAGATCAGTACATCAGCACACGTGTCAGAGATCACACCAAAGAATGTGTGATTAGGTATATACTCTATGGTGTATATACATGCTAGATCCAGATGTGCAGAGTATGGAACATCGGTACAAAAATGTTACAGGCAGATTAGTAGACCTGTAGTCCAGAAAAAAGAGCATGGAAGTCAACTACAGTTTTGATCAGCGTGAATGATTTTGTAATGTAATGGCTAAGTGCCTTTAGTTATAAGTTTGTATTAATGTAATTAATGTTGCAGTAAACACGCTTAGGCTGACTTGTTTGGAAGCATTGTATATTTTGTTTTAGGGCCGACTAGTGATTTGTTATGGGTTGAATTTGAAGATATAAGTATGTAATGTAAAGATATGTTACAAGTGTCGATTATTATGCAAGAGGAAGTTACAGAGGGACAGTACTATGAATTCAATAGATGATATAGCTCTTTAAGAGAGTAAGAGCATTCACGCATACACAAAACTGATCAGACAATAGTGTCATCACAGGAGTTCATTTTTGATATAGTGCATATCAAAATTCAGAGGGTTGTAGCCTTCATCTTATTGGGCAGTGAGCCATATACCTTTAATAGGGTTTTGTAAAAGACTCCTAACAGGGTCAGACCTTTAACTAGGTCATTGTACTTAATTTGTAAAGACTGCTTCTAACAGGGAAAAGGAACTATAATAGGTTCATTATACCTAGTACAATATTTGTGGGTACTAATCCCCACTAGAGTTTCCCTCTGATCAAGGTTCTCTGTAATCATATCATGTGTTAAGTGTTCTTGTGTTATGTTTCTTTGGATGCACATTTGATATATGTTTAATTGGCTGAAATATAATTAATAGATAAACACTGATTCACCC
>MU225256.1:7401861-7421263 GCA_018584345.1 Thuja plicata | reverse complement strand
GAAATTGACATATGCTTTATGCGCGCATCTTCAGACAGTTGATGCAATGAAAGTCTTTTGGCAGAAAGAGATTCAATCTCTTCAAGTTGTGTACCCAGAAGTCTACATGGAGTAAGTATGTTGAAGAATTACATTTTTTGCACACCTTTGTCATTAATGTCAAAGGGGGAGTAGTATATAATGTGTATATGCGGAGAAGTATATATGTATATGTCATAAAGTATTAAGATATACAATCATTTTTTTATGAAGTCATTTTGAGTAACTTAGCCACATTCCTTTGTTGCTATAAATGAAAAAGGGGGAGATTGTTGGAAATTTGACTTCCTAAGGAAGCATGACTTATTTTTTGTTGTCAATCATGGAAACAAAGTGATACTTAAGTTTTTTCATAAAAGGAAAATGACTAAGTGTGAAAACAGGGCATACAGACACATACAAAGATCAGTACATCAGTGCACGTGTTAGAGATCACACCAGAGCATACGTGCTTAGGTATATACTCTATGGTGTATATACATGCTAGATATAGATGTGCAGAGTATAGAACATTAGTATGAAAAAGTTACAGGTAGATTAGTAGACCTGCAGTCCAAGAAACAGAGCATGGAAGCCGACTACAGTTTTGATCAGCGTGAATGATTTTGTAATGTAATGGCTAAGCACCTTTAGTTATAAGTTATTATTAATGTAATTAATTTTGTAGTAAAAAAACTTAGGCCAACTTGTTTGGAAGCATTGTATATTTTGTTTTAGGGCCGACTAGTGATTTGTTTTGGGTTGCACCTATTCGGATTTGAAGATATAAGTATGTAATGTAAAGATATGTTACAAGTGTCGATTATTATGCAAGAGGAAGTTACAGAGGGACAATACTATGAAGTCAATAGATGATATAGCTCTTTAAGAGATTAAGAGAATTTGTGCATACATGAAACTGATCAGACAACCGTGTCATCACAACAGTTCATTTTTGATATAGTGCATATCAAAATTTAGAGGGTTGTAGCCTTCATCTTATTGGGTAGTGAGCCTAGGCACTGAGCCATATACCTTTAACAGGGTTTTGTAAAAGACTACTAATAGGGTCAGACCTTTAACTAGGTCATTGTACTTAATTTATAAAGACTGCTTCTAATAGGGAAAAGGAACTTTAACAAGTTCATTATACCTAGTACAATATTTGTGGGTACTAATCCCCACCAGAGTTTTCCTCTGATCAAGGTTCTCCATAATCATATCATGTGTTATGTTTCTTTGGATACACATTTGATATATATTTAATTATCTGAAATATAATTAATAGATAATCACTGATTCACCCCCCTCTCACTGTTTCTAACAACCCCAATGATCAGAAGTAATTCAATTGATAAAATGATGCGGGAAGAAGCTGATCTGATTTGGAAGAAGTTGCAAGCGTTTAGGACCTAATCTACACTTGTTTTTAGGTCCTATTGACCAAGTTTGACCAAATTTTTGGTAGGGTTGACCAAGTTTGAATGAAATTCTATGACATAGATTACTTGGAAGAAAAACATGAGCAATTTCCATTGGCTCAGAGTCTAAAAGACTGATTGCACAAGCGGTCAACTATGATTGATTGAAAAAGTCAAGTGTCAAATTTGACAAGTGAAACGATCTTAGATTGCAATTTGATCCTAAAAATGGAATCAAGACAGACAAATTATCCAGGGGTGTCATGTTCATGTCAATCAAAGAAATTTGAAAATTAGGTCAAAAACCTATATAAGAGCCAAAAGGGTCATTTCAATTCATTTCATCCTATTCACATTTCAAACCTTCTCTGAGAGAAATGGTGGTCCCAATTGATACTCATCAATTTGAGCGCTAGAGATTCCACAACCAGCCAAGGAACTATCGAGCAGTGGTGAGTGCACAACAACCATTCTTTTTAATTGTATTTTTGTCAATTTTGGTTAAATTTTTTTGTTTTTCGCACATTTTTTATTTGAAACCTCAATTTCTTGTACGAGTCCTAGGGAGGGCTCGTATGAGAAAATGCTTCCAATTTCCCACTTGTATAAAGCCATTATTTTTTTCGTATGTCACCTAGCCTTCACTCATACGATAACCTTCATAACAGACCCTTTACTCCTACCATGAACCTTGGATTCTCATATCAAATTTGTTAGTTGTACTACCCTTTATGAATACTCGTATTAGACTTGATGTCAGTTTCTTTACTCATATTGAAAATAGCAATTTTTTTAGCCTTCAAACATCAAAGTTTGATTTTATTCTCTATAGATCTGGTATCTTTAGCATGTTTTGTAACATTTTTACTCTTCATTTGGTCACTCTGACAATCATACTGATGCTTTAGTGTTAATTTTCTACATGAGCAATTACATATCCACCCACTATGCGCTTGGTAGGGAGATTGGTTGATGATCAAAGAGTTGTGGTTGTAGAGAGTGGATTTGGCTGGCTGATGGGATCCCTGAGATTAGGGTGAACCATGGATTTCTTACAACACTGGTGGATAGATTCCACCATGAGCATAACACCTTCCATATGCCCACTAGAAAGATCATAGTCACACTTGAGGATGTCTATCATATCCTCTGTATTTCTTCAGAGGTCATCTTGTTCAGTACGAATCTGCACAGTGGCCAGGGATGTTAGCACTTTGTCGGATCTTCAGAGACGACGATATTCTTGAGTGATGGGTATCATGGGACAAAATGATGAGTAGGTATGTCGGTCAGTATCCTCTTGCTTATATTATGGCAGGCTTCATTGGTTGCATTATCATGCAAGATAGGGGACAACAGGGATTTCAATCTTGGTAGGGGTTGATCTTGAAGGAGTTGTTGGATAGGCTAGTGAAGCTGGGGTGGGGGTCATTCTTGTTGGCTCATTTATACCATGAGCTCCATGAGATTGTGTATCATGAGGCTAAGAGCCTCATAGTAGGTGTGACAAATGATGCCTGATAGGAGGGGCATCCTTTTATTTACAGATACATAGGATATATCACACAACCTCACTTGGGGAAGACTAAATATTGGTGGATACAGTTGGATGAACTCATTTTGGTCACATGGCAGCTATATAGAGGTATTGAGGCATAGGGTGACTTATGGCCATAGAGCCATGATATGTTCATTACTCATCCTTTGATTGGTCAGAATCCTATGGTTTTTGAGCAATTTGTGGTGTCTCAAGTGCACAGGTAGTTTGGCAGACCCCAGACAATATCTTTAGAGTTTACAACATATGCCCATTTTTCAGATGAGACACATCAAGGATGGGGGCCTCGATTAGTATATGAGACATTAGTAAAGGAGCTCCATAGTTTATAGTGGGCTCCATGGGAATATCTAGAGGCCATATAAGATGCAAGGGTGACCCCTTCCCATGATTTATAGATCTAGCTTTCCTAGCACCAAGGATAGAGGAGGGAGGACTTGCCCTGACCAATATACCAGTAACAATATCTAGGAGGGTATGAGGGGATCCGGATGTGAGCTCAAGAAGAGAATAACAAGTGGTGGGGAAGAAACAAAGAGAGGAGGGAGGTGTTTTAGATTCTATGGGAGTGGATGTCCCAGTTGGAGGATAGGATTCTCCCATTTTTGGAAAGGTTTCACAATAAGTCCAACATCAACGAGATGGCCAGGCAGAGCATGAAAAGTAGGAAGAGGGTGAGGGAGAGGGTCAGAGGTAGTGGAAACCTCAGGATGTCATTCATTCACTGAGAGAGAGGGTTTGTGGTTTGTAGATAGTTTTTTTTGTGGCTCAAGTGAGGATTACAAAGTGAGATCAACACATTGTTGCTCTTATTGCTAATAGGGATTAGAGGATTTCTTTTGTGGCTACTGAGTGTGATCAGAGGATCATCGCCTTGACTGCCAAGCGTGACCATTTCTATTGCATAGCCACCTATCAAAAAAGTAGGGATTCATATTATGTGGAAACCTATAGTGTTTTTATTTTAGTAGAGAGACATGAGGTCTCCTTCTCATAGTTTATGGCTCATTCAAAGGGTGCGCCCATGCCATAAGCCGATGAGGCCATTCCTCCACCACCGCACATTCCTGTCAATGTTGAGGACATGGTTGAGAGTTGGATTATGTTGCTCTGATGCTATTGATATCTCCTGATGTTGTACCCATTTTTGTCTTTTTATACAATGAATTGCTCTGATGATTTTGTATATTTCAATATTTTGATGTACTCTTTACATTGATTATATATATAAAGACATGATTTTGATCTCATTGTACGTGTGTTCACTAATGTGATGAGATGTTTTATTTCCTTATGATGTTCTATATGGATGCATTTCTTTATGATCATATATGTTTATGATGCTCATGTATGACTATGCACATGTGTATGCAATGCAATGTTTATTTGATTTGGAAAATGAGTGGATGTGTTACTGCATATCATGATGCAATGGATATGCAATTATTTTCTTTTCTTTTCTGATGCATATATATGGAGGCAACTTAACTATGTGATGGATATGCAATGTGAAATGGCTTATATGATGAGTTATGGATGTGAAATTTAGTGGATATGATGTGCAATGGTTCTAACATATCTTGTATAAAATTGTTGTTATCAATTACACAGGTACTTGATCATGTCTCCATATTCAACGCATAGCTTGACCACTTGACAATAGAAGATTGATTTACTAGAGCTTTAGATCTCAAATTGAGAGAGAGAGAGAGAGAGAGAGAGAGAGAGAGAGTTGTTCTTACACTATGAAACTACAATACAAAAACTAACATGAATACAACCTTGGACTTAGTCTCTAGGTTTGAGCTTGAAAATTCTCTTGATTGAGAATTTGGGACATCAGAGTCAATACAACCCTTACTAGTGTCATTGTGACCATAAGGATATGAGCATGAATTTCATTAGGTAAGATGTAGAAATTCAACATAAGAATCGAGGCACAAAATCCAAGATGGCCTAAAAAAAATTTAGTTGATGTTGCAAGGGTACACCAGTATCAAGGCATACAAAGCTGAGATAACCAGGAGTACAATCTTGTGTAAAAAAGAAGATTAATAACAGCTAAGGAGATAGTTCTGAAATCACCTTGGCATGCAATTAGTAAATGAAGTCGAGGTATGTTAGGCTTTTCCACCTTGATGCGGAAGCTCTTATCACAAAAACCTAGTTTATGGTACATTATCGAATCATTAGGACCACACCAATAAGAAGAAATCAAAGAAAAGAGTAGAAAAATCATTGAGAACAGACAACATCCAAAGAAAAGTTCAACATATCTTCAACAAGCTTTTGTGATCATTTCATGTTTATTTGTGTAGGGTGTTGAGAAACACTAGTGTGTCAATAGGGAAGTATCCTTTAGAAATTACTAAGGTACCAAATCTATTTTAGTTCATCGATGATCAACTTGGGGTCCTTGCTCCTAGTAATGAATTCCAATTCAAGATGACTAACTTGACTCATATTGTTGGGACAAATTTGATTCGATTTCCCCCAAACTATGACTTTGATCAATTTCAAGCCACGAGGGTTCTCAGAAGAACCAAGGTGTCATGAAAGTGATTGAAATATTATGCGCAAAATGGAGCAAAGGGATGCCAAGACTAAGCATTGATAGATGGAGCACTTGAGTACAAGAGGTGCATTTTTACTAGGTTTTCAGCTACTTGGTAGAGATTTTCTTTTTTCTACCAGGGCGCCTGTTTACTAGGTTTTCACCGAGGCACTTTTTTTTTATATTTTTCATTTTTTATTCTTTTGTTGATTCATCAAGGTGCCTATTGCTATATTTTCACCAGGAAGATGATTCAGTTGTAGAACTTCTTTAGGTGGAGAGTTTTGATGGGCTCCCAGATCTGTTCTCCTTCTGGTGTAGAGACTCGATAGGCTCCAGAGCCAAATGCTATAGTTATGATATAGGGACATAGTCACTTGGGTTTAAACTTCCCCTTTTTCTATCAATGTGATTGATTGTGGGGATTTTCTTTCAACACTAGGTCACCAACCTAAATTTCCCCTGGTTTGACCTTTTTGTTGGATCCTCTTGACATTCTCTTCTGATAGGATCTGAAGTGATCAAACACTACTTACTGACACTCATCTAGCAGTTCCAACTCTTATAGTCTTGAGGCCCTACTATCTTCATTTGTGACTAGTCCATGTAGAGAAACCCTCAAAGATGGGATTTCTACTTCTATGGGTAATACTACTTCTTCTCCATATACTAGAGCTAATTGTGTTTCCCCACTAGGTGTTCTGATGCTTGTTCTGTAGGCCCATAGTGCAAGATTGATCTACAAATTCCAATCCTTCCCAGAATTGTTCATAATTCAATGCAAGGTCTTCAATAGATTCTTGTTGGAGTCCTTAGCCTACCCATTTCCTTGTGGGTAGTAGATTGAAGAACTGTGTTTCTTTATTTTGAACTTATCACAGGGTTTGTCTATATTACTATTCTTAAACTTCCCTCCATTATCAATTATGATGGATGAAAGAATACCATATCGGTAGATGATGTTGCTCAAAATGAATAAGGCCACTTTTACAGTTGCTTTGGTGCATGGGACTATTTCTACCCACTTCGTGAAGTATTTTGTGGCTAGTATGATGAACTTGTGTTCATTTGAATAGGATGGATAGATATGTTTCATTGGGTCAAATGCCCATTACTGAAAGGGCCAATGTGTGATAAAAGGAATAAGCCCCTAACTGGAGCATGCATAATATTTCCATGCAGCTAATATTGCTTGCATGTCTTAGATTATTTCATTCCTTCTTTCTCCATGTCTAGCTAGTAGTAAGCCACTCTCGACAGTTTTTGAGCCAAAGTCAGACCATTAGAAAGATAACCAAAAATATCATTATAGATCTCATCTAAAAAGTGTTTGGAATCCTCGTTTTCTATACACCTAATAAAATTACCATCTAGTCCTCTTCTATACAAGTTTTTTTCTATAAGAACATACCATGAGGCATTACAGATTAGGTGTCACTTTTTATTGTAGTTGAGAGCATCAGGAATGATCTGATGACGTAGGTAGGAATAAAAACTTTGGTAGTGGGATGAATCCTATCCTATGATAGAATAGATCATGTATAAGTCAGGGAATTTATAAGTTGGGAAATGAATCTCTTCCACTGAGAACTCATAGCGAAAGTCTTCTTCCTGTTATTGTGAGGAAGCCAATGTAGACATTGCATCGACCGCTATGTTATGTGTCCTCAGGATTTTTTGGAATGTGGTGAAGGTGAAATATTTTTTAAATCATCAACCATTCTCTTTTAAGGTATGAGTTTATCATCCTTTGTCTGATAGGCATCATTGATTTGGTTGATGACCAGTTGAGAGTCACCGTGAATGTGCAACTCAGAAATGTTCCATTCAATAGCTAGTTTAATTTCATTCACCAAGGCTTCATATTCGGCTATGTTGTTTGTACAAGGGAACAAGATATTGTATGAATTTGGAATAGAATAAATATGAGTGATGAACAACACATCTACACCTAAACCCTATTGCCTAAAAGAGTTGTCAAAAAACATTTTCTAGGATTTGTGAGTTATGTGCAAAATAGATCCGTTAGGAAATTCAACATTAATGAGTTTATCATCCTATAGTGGAGAATCACCTAGTTGATCTATGATAGGTTTCCCTTTGATGGCATTACATTCAACATATTCAATGTCAAGCTCGTTGAGGAGCATGACCCATTTTTCTAACCTGCAAGTTAAGGTAGCTTTTCTCAAGAGATACTTCAATGGATCAATATTCACAATGAGTCATATAGAGTGTGCCAACATGTAACTCCTTAGTTTTTGAGATTGGAACAAAACTAATAGGAAATATTTCTCAATCAATGAATAATTAATCTCATATGAGACCAAGGTTCTACTGATGTAGTAGATATCTCATTCCTTCTTATTCTCATCTTCTTATGTAAGGAGTTCCCCTGTGATGTTGTGGTGGCTAAGATGTACAAGATCAATGGTTTCCCCTATGTGGGAGGCATCAAAACTAGCAGATTTTCCAAGTACTCTTTTATCTAATTGAAGTTCTTGTTACATTCCTCATCCCATTTATAAGTTACTCCCTTACGTAGATTTTTAGTAATTGGCCGTGCCTTATCAACAAGTTGTGAGATGAACCTTCTGATAGATTGGATCTTTCCTTGAAGCATTCTCGTTTGACTAATATTATTGATGCCTTTTGTTGAGATGATGTATCCCAATAGTTTACCCAATGCTATGCCAAATGTGCATTTCTTTGGGTTCAACCTGAGCCTTAACTGTACCATCTTGTCTAGGATCTTGCCTAGATCTTGTAGATGTGTGGATCTTTTCATGGTCTTGACAATAGTATCATCCACATAGTCATCCATGTTTTCGTGAATCATATCATGAAAGATTATTGTTACAAATATTTGATAGGTAGAACCTGCATTTTTCAATCCAAAGGGCATGACATTCCAGTAGAAGGTCCCCCAAGAACATGTGATTGCAGTCTTTTCTTGATCCCCTGGAGAAATTTTAATATTATTATTTCCCGAGAAGCCATCCATTAGGGAGTACATCTTGTACCTATCTTTCATATCAACAATCATGTCAATATTGGGCAGAGGAAAGTCATCCTTTGAAGATGAATTATTGAGATATCTAAAGTCAACATGCTCCTGAAAGGACTTGTCTAATTTTGACATAGGCACAATGTTAGAGATCCATTCTATGTAATCAATGGCTCTGATGAACCCAGCTTTGATAAAATTTCCAGTTCTACTTTTACTAATAGAGCAACGCGAGGATGCATCTTTCTAAGTTTCTTCTTCAATAGTTTGATTCCAGACGCAATTGAAAGATGGTGCATTATAAGGCCTGGATCCAATCCTGGCATATCTGAGTAAGTCCATGCAAATTTTATTTTATTTTCTTTAAAGAATATAGTGAATTGTTTTAGCTCCTCTGCTGATAGAGATTGTGCTAAATGGATTATATGCAGATGTTCCTTAGTTCCAATGTTCATAGGTTGTGTTGGCTCAATCAACACTGATGACCACTCCTGCAAGTGACTAGGCCAGATATCAAGTACCCCATCCTTTGATACCTCATAGAGGTTTTCACCATTGGATGCATCATTTCTTTTTACTATTTTATGTCCTGAAATCACCACAATGTGGTTTTTTCCTTCAGAATGTCTATTTCTTTTCATTTTAATTTTTTGACTGAGGTACTTGATATCCTCTTGAGTGATGTTCACACTTGGTTCACTGGTCGAAGAGGTGACTGATTCAACAACATTGATGTAACAAGATCTTGCATACTTATTGGGGAATGTGGTCATGTTCATGGGTTTTTCTTGTAAGCTCAAGTCAATGAGTTCAGGATGCATGATGCATTCAAGGGTTTTCATAGTATGTTCATCACATAATTGGAATGTTAAGTAGAGTCCTAGATTAGTACCCTATATATGCATTGAAATAGGTAAGAGCCCTAATGGAATCGTCGAAGCCCATGTCAAGGATTTGAAGATCTAACTCATCAGACCTAATCCATGATCCTTCACCTACCTTGAGAAGGGTCACATATTGTTGTACAACATCAACCTCCTTATCTTGGGTTTCCTCAAATAGATTATCAAAATCATACTTGTGAGAGTTTTTTTAGATTGGTCTACCATGTCTAGGACATGAGTGAAGTCTACTCTTTTCCCCCAAGTGGGATGAGTCCTTCCTATGAATTTTTCAGTGGTTATGTGCTCTTCCCATTCATCAGGACTGTGTTAGAAGGTTGAAGGTTCTTCTTGATCAGGAGATACTAGCTATTCCTCTGGGATATGCTCTTCAGTAGCATTGACCTGGGGATTATATTATTCTTCCACATTGAGAAGAGACTAGATACATGAAGGAATGAGACAAGGATATTCATCAGAGTCATCAGAGTCATCTCATCTTTAGGTGGGTGTGTCTCTATTTCACTTTTCCTTGGATGATAAGAATCATAGGCTAGTTTTATCTCTAGAGCTTTTGCTCTTGAGAGAAATGGGTTCCACGAGTACATTTTGATCAAAGCCTATGGGACGTTTCCTTGGATAACCCATGTGTCGAACCAATTCATATCCTTTGCCATATTTCTCAAGGGATATCTCACAATTCTTTACATCATTATCCTCAGGTTCTCTATATAGCCATTCCAAGATGGCTTTCTCTTCATTTTCATCCTCTAGTGGCATAGTTGCATGGATAAAGCTACCATCATAGATTACCTTTTCTAGTGTTGTTGATGGTTTCATATCTTCTGAGGGTCTCTCATAATACCTGGGTGATGTAAGAAGAGATGTCTGTGATAGAACAGGTTCCACTATGTATCCACCCATGCCAATATCTCTGATTTTTAGCTTCTTCTCCATTTCTTTCATCAACTTGTTGGCTAACTCTGAAGTTGAAGCTTTTCTGTTGTATGGAATGAGAGTGTCAGATGACTATCTCAGTGCATTGTAGGCATAGATACCATCTACAAGATTGGTGACTTCATAACCATTAAAAGGAAACTTGATGCACTGGTGATAAGTAGATAGGAAAACTTGCATCTCATGGATCCAGGGTCTTCCCAACAAGATGTTGTATGCTATTGGAAGATCCAAAACCTGAAATATTACCTATCTTTCAATAGGTTTGACTTTGATAGGTAGATTCATGAGACCTTTGGAAGATCTCTCATGTTCATCATATTTTTTATTATTATTTCTTTTTAGGATCAATGACATAACATGAGAAACCCAGTTGTTTTATGATCTTGTAAGTATATATATTCAACCCTATGCCCCTATCTATCAAGAAATGTTTTACATGATGCTTGTGGATCATGAATTTGATGTTTAGGGGGAGATTGTGTAGGCAACTCAAAGAATTATCATCTTCTTTCAAAAATGACAGGTAGTGAGGTGAGGTCAAGTGACCCACCATGGATTGAAACCAATCCAATTCCAAGTCCTTAGGGACATTGGCAGTGGACAAGGATTTGTCCAGAATCTCTCTGTGATCTGGAGAGATCTTTAATAATTCAAAGATTGAGATCTGATCATTTTTTTCTCTGTAGTTGCTTGATAATGTTGTAGTCAGCAACAAGAGATGAAGTAATTTGTTTGAAGTTTGACACCTTCGATGTAGTCATAGCTGATTTTTTATTGGTAGATGTGGAAGTTTTTGATGTCATTTGTTTGTCGGTAGATGTAGAGGGGTTGGAAGGTCCAACTCCCCTCAAGGTGACCTTTGCTTGTACATGGGGCACAGTGTTAGCTTCTCTAGACTCTTTCTCATTTTTCTTGACAATGATAATATTACAATACTCGAGAGAGACTGGATCAAGCATGTGGATGAAATTATCATCATTGGTGCTATATACGTGGTTGGTTCTAGAACCTTTCTTGGATCTTTCTTCTTTCTCATACTCAAGAAAGGGGTTTTTAAATGATTTGTGAACAACATTCCTAGCATGGTTTCCAACCACAATCATTTCATTGTGAATGAGATCTTGGATCTCATGTTTGAGTCTCATGCAGTTCTCTTTTTACATTTTCCTCTTTCATCTCCTGAATCTCAGTTTGCAAGGATTATAGTTGTTTTTTTATTATTATCAAATGAGTTTCTTCCTCTCTAGTGATGATGTCTTCAACTTGGAGGAAGTTAGGCTCCGTGTTGTGCCAGTTCGAGAAAGTATTATTTCTTGTCTCATTTCATGGTGTTTTTCATCATCTTGAGAAAGTATTTGACATTTTGACATCTGATAATACTTGCCTCATTAGGCTCAGAGTCACTTGAGGAGTGAAAACTATGATTAGCTTGGGTACTAGCACTATGATCTCTACATCTAGACTGATCTCATCCTTGTCTATCTCCCAACATCCTTGAATCAGGTGATATGTTTTGAGGGGAGGTAGACTTGTTTGTAATTTATGGTTCCTCTATGAAAAGAGGGTTTTCCTCAAATGGAAAATATTTTCTCTCTTCCTCTTGAAATTTTTGAAAAGAGCTCTTAGTTGTGATAGGAATAAATCAACTGATTCACTCAAAAAGTGTTGAAGTAACACTGACATGCTAACTAAGTCCAAGACCGATGATGGTGATAAAAGGATAATGTCCAAATGAGAAGGAGAAGAAAAAGTCTCAAATTTAGAGTCAAGGTTAACAAACCTACACTCATGACTCAAAATAAGGATAGCACAAACAAAATATGATCAAATTGATGGTGACAGACTGATCAATGGACTAGAAAAACAAACCGAGTTTCATGATAATAGAAGTCAAACTAAGAACGGATTATGACCAATGGTAATGACTAGAATGAGCTCACCGGTCTAAACCATAATTGTAGGAGACAATACATAACCTAACCAAAGATAGATTGAATGGTAAAATTAGGTCAAACAGAGGATCTGGACAAATTTATCAAAATGCAGTATGAGTGGGTGTAGACTCATATGAGTATTCTCCATGGGTGATACGAGGAACTAGGTTTATCATAATGGAGTGCATACGATAGGTCAAAAATGATAGAAATTGCACATCATTGTATGAGTACTCTCACTAGGTGATAAAAGCATTCTCACCTGGTGATATGAGTACACAGGAGCAGGATCCTGACTCGTATGAGTCAGGATACAAGATCACACAAGAGTTGTTGTTTCTACTCTCTGTTGCATAGTTTTCCAAGTTTTGATTTGATGTTTCTAATTTTCAGTCATGTTTAACACATCAAAGTACAGAGTAACTCAAGCACAATAGGAAAATGCTAGATCCTAAGGAGATTGGTTGAGTGGAAAAATCTTCACTCAAAAACTTAGGTACACACCCAATACCTAATCAAAATATGACCACCACCAACCATGAAATGGGTATAATGATGTTGTATTATCTAACTCCAAAAGATAATGGGGGCACAATATGGTGAGTATCCTGGGGGATTTACTATCTCCCTTCCACTTAGTTTATCCCACTTTTGAAGGTGATCTGGGTGGCCTTTATTCTAAATTTCTTAGTAAGGGTCTCCATTTGAATACATTCTTTGTGTCTACGCAAACATGATTGAGGTGTATAGCCCAAAAAATCACCTTAGTACGATTATTCATGACAACATGATTAAGACACGAGGGCCCTACTATGTTATGCGAGAGACAATTATAAGATCAAATGGTATTCATCTTCTGAGACTTTAATCTCAGGGAAGCAATTTATTTATAGTGAGTTGGAGTGACTTGGAATCATCCCATCCTCACTTGGGTCGTTCACATAGGGTGATTACTTTTTCCCAGTATGGCATGCCCTCTACAAGGTGATCATGCAACAAAAAAATCACAACCATGCTTCTAGATTTCTGATCATGATGGGATGCAGGTCAGAGGGTACGAGAATGGACTGTCCAAACTAGCATCCTAAAGCAACAATAGTAGAAACAACTGAAAACACAGAAATAGAAACAACATATGAGATCTATTTCCATCAAACAACAATTATGTTAAACATGTTGGGCTATAAGGCCTTCCCGGTTATGACCAATTACAAAGCTATAAATCCAAGATCTAGCACAAATTTTCTGCAAGTTTCAAATCACCTCCTTAACTAGTCCACATACATGATTCACCACACAACAAATGGCTAGGAAACCTCTCAAAATATCTAAACTTGGGCACACATGCCCCAATAAATATCCTTGTTCCTAAGCCAACATGCCATTAGCCCACCAAGGTATCTTCCACCAAATTTAGATCCTCAAATCTGATCTCCTTTGATCTTCCTTGATCTACTCTGATCTACCTCAACACTCTACATAACACCCTTTATTTATACCCAACTAAGCCACAAGATATCCTAGTAAATTACAAATAAAATAAACCCTTACATTAAATACATATTCAAGCCACAAGTTAGCCTATAAACACATATTAAATGCACATAGAATAAAGATCTAAGACCCAAATAGGTCCACACACATCCCCACAATTGATCCACATCACGATCACACACTACATGAATTAAATACACCAAGTTAGCCTCCCAAATCCATAAGAACACCAGTCAGCAAGCCAAACTGTCGAGTGCCAGCAAAACCATCCAAGCTTTACCAAGCATCAGCAAACCAACACATGCCAAGAAATCTAGGCATCACCGAGCACACACGATGACCGAGATCCTCAGGAATCACTAAGACACAATACATGTCAAGCAACCAATATATGTCAAGCACTAGTAATTGTCGATCCCTTCAGCAACTGAACATCCTTCAGTGACTGATCCCCCCAGTCAACACTACAATTGAGCAACAACACTCCACGTACTCTCCAAATAAACTATCAATAAAATCCAAGACACTCCTACATCAGACTCCCCAGGTAAATAGAAAAGTGTTTCCCACACTTTGATTCCAAAAGAAATATTTTCAACCAAATTCATCTTCACCAAAGGCTTCTACTCCATCAAGGAAAAGAGATCCAATCTAAAAATCATCCACATCTACTTCATCCATCCAAACACTAGAAGCATCTATATCACCACTAACCAATCAACATGAAACTTATCACCACAACCCATCTCAGCAATAAGAGTAGCCAACTCAGATCCATCCGTAGTAACAACATGTATATCCAAATCCAAATCCACATCAATAGTAACCTCATTAAAGCACTCAATCTTATCAACAAGCAACAAATCAAGATGTCCACCATCTTCACCGGTCTCATCCATCACCTCATACTGAGAAACAAATGCAACAACATAAATGCACTTACCACTGTCCTTAGCAAGTTCATCAACAAATCCAATCATCAAAACATCAACAAACACATCTAGGTCAACATCCCTGTCAACAAGATCATCAGTAATGAGCTCCTTAGTCATACCCCTAGTCGAAGGTATCTCTTCCATCTCACCAACAATCTCATCATCCACAAAAGATGCTCTGCAATCTTGACATCATATCCATTTATCTGACTATGAAAACCAATCACCTCTTCAACAACAACATGCATAGATGAACTGTTCTCAACAATCTCCTCCTCATAATCAGTATAAAGATCCTCCAAGCCTTCACCAAGACTTCTTTCCCTTGCAAACTTCACACCAATAACACTTCCCATACCTTTATCAACCTTAGGTTCAAAAAATATTCTCCAGATCTCTATCTCTATTTCCTTCACTTGTTTCTTCAACTCAATCATACCAACTTGTATCTCTTCTTGGGTCAACTTCCTCACTTCGGTGACCTGATTGTAAGATTTCAATGATCTCTCCTTTGGTGATCTATTGACAAACTTTGCAGTCTGCCTCAAATTAATGATCTATTCACTATAAGAAAGAAACCCATCCTGAAGATCTTGCACTTTTCTCTATAAAGCTCAAAATAATTCTTTTGTAATCTGAGGGTTCTTTGGTGGAGGAATCTTCAAGATCTCTGCAAACCCTCTACAATAAATCACCAACTTTCCAACCCAAGGTCCTGGTGCAAACTATCTCACCTTTAGCAATTTATGCACACACTCAGGAACTTCAAGCTCTGATACCACCTAATAAGATGCAGGTCGAAGGGTCTAAGAATGGATTTTCCCAACTAGCAGCCCAAAGAAACTACAAAATAAATAACCAAAAACATAGAAATAGAAACAACATATGAGATCTATTTCCATCAAACATCAATTACATTCAACATGTTGGACTGTAAGGCCTTTCTGGTTATAACCAATTACAAAGATATAAATTGAAGATCTAGCATAGATCTTCTGCAAGTTTCAGATCACCTCCTTAACTAGTCCAGATCTGTGACTCACCACACACCAACCTAGTAGGAAACCTCCAGAAAGATCTAAACTTGTGCACACAGGCCCTAAGAAATCTCCTTGTTCCTAAGCCAACATACTACTAGCCCACCAAGGTATCTTCCACCAAATTCAGATCCAATACTCAAATCCTCAAATCTGATCTCCTTGATCTACTCTAATCTACCTCAACACTCTACCTAACACCCTTTATTTATACCCAACTAAGCCATAAGTCAGCCTAGTAAATTACAAATAAAATAAACCCCTACATTAAATACATATTGAAGCCACAAGTTGGCTTGTAAACACATTAAATGTACATAGGATAAAAATCCAAGACCCAAATAGTTCCACACACGTCCCCATGATTGATCTACATCAAAATCACATGCTACATGAATTAAATGCACCAAGACGGCCTCCCAAATCTGCAAGAACACCAGTCGGAAAGCCAAAATGTCGAGTGCCAGCAAAACCATCCAAGCATTATCGAGCATCAGCAAACCAACACATGTTGAGCAAGCCAGGTATCACCGAGCACCAACAATGATCAAGCTCCATAGGTATCGCTGAGCCATAATACATGTCGAGAAACCAACATATGTCAAGCACCAGTAATTGTTGATCCCTTTAGTAACTGAGCATCCTTCAGTGACTGAGCATCCTTCAGCAGCCGAGCACCCTTTAACAACCGAGCCCCTTGGCCAACACTGCAACTAAGAAATAGCACTCCAAGTACTCTCCAAAGCAACTACCGAGAAAATCCAAGATGCTCTTGCATCAGATCATCCCTAAAAGGGAGAGAGTATAATCTCCTAACATAATTTCCATTTAAAATACATCAAGAAGAAGTTATTCAATTAAATGTCTTGCATGCGAGGTTCCTACTTTAATAAAAACAAAAAAAAATGTTGTGTTGATTCATGACTAGGCAAACTATAAGACATCATCAGTAGTTTGATATTTTGATTATTTTCCAATCGTGCTACAAATAAATGTTTCAAAAATATAAGTCTCTATCAAACATCCTGAAGACAACTATTAGGCTATGAAAATCAAAAAACAACAAACAACAAAGGTCAGATGTCAGAAAAATCTAAATGAAATGCTTGTCTTTAAAGATCATAACAACAAGAATATGTATGAGTATCCTTATGTTCTAGTATGATAATACATAGTAAACCATACAGGTTATGATTCTCACTCATATTTCATAGTGAGAAAACTCATATGAGTCTGGTCAAAAAAGTGTATGGAACAAAAATTTGAGACTCAAAAACTTTCAAAGATGCGAGGTCATAAATTAGATTTTTTGCCCCACGGTGGGTGCTAGAAATGTGTGTGTAAAATGTGGACCTCTAAAAAGCACAAAAACTTCAATAGGTCATTGCGTGATTAATCTAGGAAAACATTAAAATAAGAAAACAATAAATTAATCTAAATTGACCTATTGCCTTCTACTAGGCAGTAGTATGATTTTTCTCTCAAATCATCGCAAACCTAGTAACTTGACAATGTCTAGATGAAGGATTTGAAAGATAATCATTCTATGATGCAAGTATAAATATGTTCATCCAATGATTAGCTAAGTTGATTTTAAAACCCCAAACGGAATCCTCCTAGATTATGAATTCAAATGCTTGAAACATGTAAAATATACTAGAATGTGCAATGCTAAATGCTTAATAAAAATGATAAACCAAAAACCAGCATAATAACTCTACTCAAAATTCTTCGATCCTTTGTGAAGAAAATGAAACCTTATTTTGTAGAAAATATCTCTCAAACTGACGGTGGAGATTGAACTTTGAAGAACGAACAAGATTGAATCAAAGAAGCATAATCCATGTGCACATAAGACCATTGGTTGAGAGAGTCAGTTAACTGAACTAACTAATTAGTCATTTGGGAAACTTCTAAAATCGAAAGAGGAGTTAACTGAGTCAGCTTTCAATTAACTAAATTATTTCCAAAATGAGAATCAAAAGAGACTTAGCTAACTAAACAATAAATATTTGTTTCCAATTTGATGTTCAATCAACTGAAATGATGACACAAAAATGCATTTTTGAATATTAAAATGATTTAAATGCACTTTTACTCAATTTATTAATTTAATTCATTTTTACATTTAATTAACAATTATCTATTTATGTAATCAACATGATAGGATATTAATTAATTAAATGACATAAGGTTCATTTGCCAATATTTTGGGATTTAGGAATTAAATAATTAATCAAGTGCGATGATAGATTAGGACCTAGGGTTTAGGTCAGATCAGATTGAAGATGTTGATTTGTCTTTAGGTTAGGAATTAAGGTGATCAAGATTAGGGTTTTCTTGATGAGAGATTGAGATTGGGGGTCTAGGGTTTAGTTGACCATTTCTAGGTCATTACATCACCAACTTTTCTCCTCTTGCCAATACAAAAATAATATCTTAAATACCAAATACGTAGAACTCTCTTGCTTGAACCAACCAGAAAGAAGGATCACAAACCAAATCAAGAATTCCTACCAAGGAAAATGTTAGGAAAGGAGTAACTCCTTTCTTGTGATGGAAAGAGGGAGTTAATCTTGCCACTCTGTCAGCCACCTTAGTAACATACTCCACCAACTACCAAGGAACAAAAAAAAAACACGCACACAAGTCAAATATTTTTATATAAGGAAAACTTATATTTCAATTTACATTAAAAATATTTCAATGTAATTAATCCATTCGGGCATACTTGCTAATGTCAACTCATACCTTACATAATTTAACTTCTCTAATACGTGAGGTGTCATTCATTTTGCCATATAGTAACGATATTATGAATGTACCCTTACGTGATTGTCTACTTAATAGTTTTGCATGTGATGGTTGTTGACATACATGTATGCATATAGTTGTATCCATGCACCCTTCATGAAAGTTTCCATATAGGTTATAATTATATATATAAATGCCCCCAAATACACAAATAATCAAATACACACACACATAACATCCATATGCATATCTCAAAATAACAAAAGGGTTTACCAGGGTTTTTCATTAAGATCAATGAGAAGTTACCAACATAAATTAACTTTTTAGGCCAAACTTCTTATTATACCAGGGTGCAAAGGTAAATAACTATACATTTAAGGGGTTAGACTAGATAACTAGCAACAATTGTGGTTCTAGATAGAATGACATTCTCAACTTCCACCATATGTTTGCATTCCCCTATGCTGGTGATACTCTTCCCCCACATGCGAGATGGATCTTCCTCCTACATCAAATGACATGGAAGGATTATATACCCTCATCATTACAATAATAGCTCATAAATAGAGTCAAATGTTCATCATTCAATAATAATGAATTTTGATATAACTATTGTAACACCCCAAAATTGGTGCCTTATAATCCTAATCAATTTTGGTGCGTTCCTTCAAATTTTCTCATCATCAAAGTCCTATTATATTAGGCAAATTCTCCTCCTAACGGACTTTAATTGACTGAGTCTCAAATGCAGAAAACCCAAATTTGCATAAATCTGACATTATATTTAATTCCTAAATTATCAAGGTTTATTAGCTAAAAATCCCTATGATTAATTGATTTAATTCTAAA
>MU225256.1:7387518-7401786 GCA_018584345.1 Thuja plicata | reverse complement strand
CAAAAGGGAATTCCATAATTCCATGTGAAAGGTCACTCATGTGGCAATAATCCATCCTTTTAATTAAATAATTCATGCCTTTTTGTCTCAAATGGAAATGAAGAGGCCACCATTTCTTTTCAAGAAAATCTTCACCCTCTTTCCATGGTTTTCTATAAATTGGACCTCTTTTTCTTCATTAAAAAGGATGATTTTGGAGGGTATCAAACTTATAGTCAAATTTGCACTTAATTCTTTCATGCTTTTGAGTTAAAAAATTGCATAATTAGGCTAGTTTCAATTGGAATTAAAGATATGTTGATTTCATTTATGATTCATTTACATGTCTAATATATCAATTCCATCTTTCAATCTCTCTAGTTTAAATGCAATTCCTTTTCTAGTTTAAATGCAATTTCCATTCTAGATTAAAAGCATTTGAATTCTAGATTAGGAGTATTTGTTTTCATAGATTAAATGCAATTTGCTTCCATAGAATAGTTACAATTTTAGTTCTAGACTAGTTGCAATTCACTTTCATAGATTAATTGCATCTCATTTCATAGATTAATTGCATTTCAATTCATAGAATAATGGAAAATTTATCCATCATGCTTTAGAAATCCTCCATGTTAGCAATGGTCACATTGTTGGCTCTCGTTCTGAGGGTAAATTTGACATCCACAACTAATTAGGAGGCAGCAAGTCGTTTCAATTGAGTTTGTAGGATGAACAATTCATGTTTGTCTTTATAAATTGAACAATTGAGTAAAGACTATGCTGAGTTTGTGCCTGATTTAGAGGTCGCATTCAAGCACACACATTTTGGCACCCACGGTGGGGCAGAAAAAATGATTTCTGGCCTCATTTTCAAACTTTTTGATAGTGTTTTGGGAACCCTCTCGTACGTTCGTACTGCACTGGTACGGAGTATCGCATAAAGTTTTATGTCGAGCTGCGTGAAGTTTTTCTCTCTATAGCACTTTGTCGCACGAAGAAACAGAAATCTCACATGCTTTGAAGAACTTTCTCGTACACAACAAAGTACTTTCTCGCGTGAACTTTAGCAGATAGACACTTAAATTTCTGAATTTCTAATCTACTATTTTTATTTTTTGACATCTATTTTCTGTTGTGATTTTTTTGTTTCTGATTTCTGCTACAGCATAATAGTGGTTTGCAGGTTCACTTGTCAAAGATCAAAAACTCTCTAAAAATTTTCTTGCAGGACGATTGTCAAAGGCATAATTAAAATGTCATGTTTGTTTACTATTTTTTTCACATAGTTTAAATAGGGCTTTGTTAAAATTTCATAATGATCCTGATAACAAAGTAGGGGAATAGGCTCTTCATTACATGGAAGTGATGCCCATTGATGAAACCAAGACCCAGATGTTGCTAGCATGATGGATACTTGGGGAATCAAAGCAAGATAGCGAATCTTTAGCACTTCTACTTGTTAGGGGATTATGCTCTTCTCTCTTTGAGAGAATCAGAAACCCAAAGACTTGTGGATTTGGTGGAGTGAAACTATCTTAGTGATGAATATGCTTGATGTGTTTGGTTGAAGTGAAAAGGTAGAGAAGTATGCTCTTCTCTCATTGAGAGAATCAGAAAATCAAACCCTTGGATCCGAACCAAGTTGTGTCACCTTTAGAGGGCCTGCCGGAAGTTGAACCTCCAGGAATGACCCAAGTGAGTACACACCTTTTGATGGTGATTCCACCTCACTCTAATAAAGTTTTATTTTTTTTAGTCTAAAGACTCCAAAGCCATGGTAACTTCTTTCTCATTGATTTTGACTATCATCATGAGAAAGCCTTGTTTGTCATACTGAGCGGCACCACTCATAGCCTTGCTTGCAAGGGTGTGTGACTTACAAGTATTGGTGTGGCTGCAAGGCTTGAGATCTATATCAGAGGCACCAGAGGTTATTGTGAATGGAAGCCTATTAAACACTCTTTTAGTTAGATTCCTACCCAGTTCACCTTTGAAAGAAGACATAATCTATGCGCAGGGAGAGAGAAGAATCTCTCCCCTAGATTCTTGACATAGGTATGCACCTGGATGCTTGAAGTGGTCTATGACATTGGCCCCTATTTAAGGTTAACCTTCGAACATATATACTTAGTCCTTGGAAACACTAAAAACACAGGCGCTCTTTTGAGGGTAACACTACTGTGTGAGGTGCACCCATATGCATAAGACAGCGGGGCACATATTTTGTCTTCTCAACCAATTTTCTTTGTAGGGATAATTGAGTGTTTATTCTTGAGTCTTAAACTATTTGAATCATCATCAAACCAATACTCCCATTATTCTGCCAAGTTGTTTTATCCTTGGTAGAATTGTTTATGACTACTGCTTGTGTCACCACTACTTGATTGAAACTTCGTGTCTGTAAACGAATGCTTGTCACCTTGAAACAGAGATTGCTGATTTGTATCATCATAAAACTATCCCGAACCTAAAAATTTTGTTAGAGAACAGTTCCTGCTATGTCTCAAAATCTGGTTTTTACCTCAAAAACTGAGTCTATTTACCGAAATCATGTCTTTTCTCATGTGAACTTTTAGAAACCTGGCACTTGCTTGTGTGAGCTGGTATTTTATCGCATGAAGTTTGGTACTTCATCGTGTGGTGAGGCATTTCCTCATGCAGATCTGTAGCCTGACATCTAAAATAGTGACCTTTTTTCCCATTAACTGGTGAACTTTCTGCCTGATCTATCTTTTGTCTGGGGTCTGATTGCTTATTTCCTCGTTGTTTGCAGTTTGAAACTAGTTGCTTCAAGTTGCAAACTGACTGATCTTTACTCAAACTTTTCTTATCTCTTTGTCTTCATCCTATCTCTTTGTTTTTTCATACCTTGCGACACAATCATCATATCTCAGTTGTCCTAGCCATACTCTTGATGACTCGTGCTAGGTACATCTCACACCTTGGCTGTTCTAGCCTATTACCTCTTTTTTGATGTCTCTAGAGATAGAGTTCTGAGCCAGATCTTAAGTTTCCTCTTGTATCAGCTTTGTCTATGCCTGTTATGACTAGGAGCGGTAATATTTTTCCCATACATAGTTTTGGAGTAGGTAGAAGTAAACCTCACAATCAAGGAAAAGGTCATTCTAAACCTATTATTCAAGTTGATAATCAAGAGGGACCTTCATGTTCCTCTTCCCCGTTTAGTATAGATTTGAGTCCTAATCAAGAACCATTGCTTCAGTTTTTTTCTAATCCATTGTTTCAAGATCAGCATAATCCATTCCTTTCAGATCAACTAGGCTTCAAAAAATCACTCATTTGGGTTGATCCTATTAACGATCCTCATTGCCTTAGTGATCCTTTTTCACATGTCAATCCTTTTGATTCACTAAAAATCACATTGGCTATGAGTCCTCCATGCAATACTCATACTCATACTGAAGGAGTGCACATAGAACAATCTCGTGTTTACAAGATGACATCTCCTTTTGATTACACACAAGGTCATGACCAATCCCAACATGAACAAGGTCATCAAGAAGAAGAACACCACCAAGGTCAAGATCAGACTTATATTATTTATGAAATCATTGGCAATGATGATGAGCCAATAACTCAAAATGACATAGACATAGCAAAGTCTAATAAAGCTCTCATCAAAATGATGGAAATACTCCTCGCAGAAGACAAAGAAAAATACTTCCTAGATTTGGTAAAACAAGGGGTCAAGTTACCCGCAAACTTCCAAGTGGAAACGCTTGTCACTAAGGAAGAGGAAAGTGAGACCTCAAAGTTGCATAAGATAATTCAAGACATGCAAGGTCAAATCAGCCAACTTATGAAAGACAAGGACAAACCAATGCAACAGTTTATAATTGAAAGTATATGTCCTTTTCCATTTGATAAGAGCATTGTTATGCCACCTTTTTCCAAAGGTGTAGAACTCCCCAAATACGACAAGTATCTAGGTACCAGTGATCATCAGGATCATTTAAGAGAATTTTGTGCCTTATCAATGGAGTTTATACATGATCAAACATATTTGATGCATCTTTTTCCATGAAGTTTGGGTGGTCCCGCTATGGAATGGTTCTCACAATTACCCACTGGTATCAAGACTTTTGACGAGATTGCCAATCTCTTTATGCAACACTATTCTCATAATATTCAACATCCTGTCAACATAAGGGACCTTAGCAACCTTAAGCAGAATCAAGGGGAACCAATCTTAACGTTTCTCCAAAGATGGAGACAAATTTGCACAAAGTACCCTCGCAAATTACCTGAGTCTGAGAAACTTGATATATTTTTGGATAATCTCACCCCTGATTTCGGGTGTCAAGTCCAACTTCAAGGTCCCCTTAACTTTTATAGTATGATAAAATAAGCTATGAGAATAGAAGCATTCATGGTTAAAAAGGGTGAATTAACCTTGAGTAAAGATAACAAACAAAACTCCTCATCGTCCAACAAAGATAAGGAAAAATTTCCAACAAAAATAGGGATGTTGTGAATGATGGTGTGGTCAATAATGTGACTTCAACTTCTTTGAAACTGGTCTTCAATCTCACCTCTGGTATACAAGCAACCAAAGTTGTTGAAAAGGCTGCAACCAATACTCAACAGCCTTCTAAATTTTATGGCAACAAACCTTGGGCAGCGTGACCCAAGTGTGAATTTACCTCTTTGGGAGAACTGCTTGATGTGGTTTTCAAAAATTTGGTACAAAATCAGATTCTTGCTCCTTTGGAGAAACATCTATACGATCCGCAACCATGACTTCATTGGTGGAATGAGAATGCTTATTATGACTAGCATCAAAACAAAGGTCATAAGACTGCTACATGTCTCCAATTACGTCATAAAGTCCAAGATTTGATTGACAACAAGGTTATCATTGTGGATAATCATAACAATAATTTGGATCATCAAGCTTTTAAAGATCCCTTTCCTCATCATGAGAAAGGTGAATCCTCCAATGCTTAGAATAATAATTCCAAAGTTAATTATGCACATACCACTGATGATAATGTTATCAACATGATTGAGCCAGTGGGAGTGGAATATTGTAATATGTTTACTAACAAGGGAAGTGGGAATACTTCTAAACCCAGAACCCCATTTGTCTTGAGAGGCCCTGGGTCTCGATTATCAGAATCTAAAACATCTTGAGATTGTGCGAACATTGTTACTAGATCTCAGGCTAAAATCACCATCAAGGGTACTAACCCTTCTACTGCTACGTCCACGCCAAAACAAACTGCGGATAAGACTATTGTTGGTTTTAGAATAGGAAAAACCCTATTCTCCCAAGAACACCTGATTGCAAACCTATCACATGGAAGAAGCAAAGTATAGAAGACAGGAAAACTATGGAGGCCAAAACGCCAGAGGAGACATCATATGCACAAGAAAACAATATATTAACAATATGTTTCAAAAAAGTACAATGAGATGTGAAAAACTCCTTATGAAAAATAAAGAGGCGAATCCTTATAAAAGGAATCATGAAACCCTAAAAGGGAAAACCTAAGGTTAGCTTAAGCAACTAGAGTGAATAGGTGAGTTAGTAATTAGATCATAATGATTTAATTAATAACCTGAGAGACTATTACTCTAACACCCCCACTTAAGATAAGCTTAGGGAGAAGCAAAACCTAGAAGACTACTGCAGAAAGCAGGAAAGAAGGGTCCTGACAACAAGGCTTGATCAGATACCCAAGTACAAAAAATAAACTAGATGAAGGAAACTAAGCCTCCAATCTAGGGAAAGTCCCAAAGAAAGGAACAAGAAAGATCAAGAAGCATCTCCAAAGCATGAAGCTATAAACACTATCAGAAGTAATTGTTGGAACCCCCACTAAAAAAGTGCATGACCAGGTAGAGAAGACAAAGTCTGAAGAGTTGATCAATCAAACCCAGGAAGCAATAGAGCCAACAGGAGAACCCCCCCATAATGCTGAACAGAGAGAGGGGTGAGAGGAACAGTGAAATGCAATGCTAGAAACATCTATAGAAAGAAGAATAAAGAAAACCAATAGTGCAATAGAAGTACAAGCACAGGATAAAGGGTGGTGTCACCGACACATAGTATGGGATAATGTTGTGGAAGGTACGCTCACTTGACAAAGGTGGATGAGCATAAAATGGTAAAACATCATAACCCCCCATGGCACTTTATAACTGAGTGTGAGTACAAAAAACACACAAGGTGCTCAAAATCCCAAATATGCAAAAGTAGGCACTTTATCTCAGCATATTTATAGAAAAGAAAATTCTACAGAAGAGAAGCATACAAAGCTCAGAAGTCAGAAAGAAGAGTGAGCCAGAAGATCAGAAGAAGAGATCCCATGACCTGTAGAACCCAAGTAATCTGCCAAAGTGCGAAGAGAAAAACTTAGAGGAGAGAGAACCTAGAGAAAAATCTGGAAAAAAGACCCCTACAACTGAAAAAGCTCACTGAACCAGCTTTCTGACGATATCTATTTTGCCAAAAATGGAGTCTAGATGAGCAAGATATGGCTCCCGAAAGATAGAAAATAAAAATCAGACTTTGATAGAAAAAAATAATATCAAAATAGAAGAACCTAAAACCCCAGCTTCCATCATCAGAAAGTGCTTGGAAAGAGCTTTCTGACAATATATGGAAGTCAGAAAAATACCCCCGTATGCTCAAGATAGAGAAAAAATAGTGCGGGAGGGTCAAAAAGGCTTCAAAATCCAGGTTTTAAGCCCCTAGGGCTGAAAAATCTCTAGCCCCTGGGTGCATGGCACACGCAGGGGCTGGGGCGGAGCCCCTGATCACCCATGTGACCGGCCACTCACAGAAAAGGGGCCCATGGGGTTTAAAAGGCCGCCGGGCGGCGGGGACCAGGCGGCGGAGGCGGCCGGGCGGAGCATCGGTGGCGGTCGGGGGGCGCGGCGGTGGCGGCTGGTCCCAGTGGTAGCACTATGGCCAGAGGGTGGTGTGCAGGTGGCACAGTGGTGGTGTCGGGGTGGTGCGGTCTGGCATCACCACAAATCATTGAAAAAAATGATTTTTTTTGGATTTTTCATGGTTTTCGTGCCCATACGACACTAGAAACCAAATTTTTTTTGCCTCGAAGCCAATTTGTCTAATATGGACAAGTTTTATATGGATTCTAGGGTTTTTGGGTGCTCTAAGCACAACAATGATGTCTGTTTGAGCCCAAAATGATCAGAAATAAAGTTCCCCCTAAATCCACATAAAAAACTTCTGAAAGATTAGAAAAACCTCCAGCTTCTGAAGCACTTTGACAATCACGAACAATGAGCAGCAAGATGGCTTTGATACCATGTTAGAATAGGAAAAACCCTATTCTCCCAAGAACACCTGCATGCAAACCTGTCACATAGAAGAAGCAAAGTACAGAAGACAGGAAAACTATGGAGGCCAAAAAGCCAAAGGAGACATCATATGCACAAGAAAACAATATATTAACAATATGTTTCAAGAAAGTACAATGAGATGTGAAAAACTCCCTTATGAAAAATAAAGAGGTGAATCCTTATAAAAGGAATCACGAAACCCTAAAAGGGAAAACCTAAGGTTAGCTTAAGCAACTAGAGTGAATAGGTGAGTTAGTAATTAGATCATAATGATTTAATTAATAACCTAAGAGACTATTAATCTAACAGTTGGCTCTGCCAACAAGACCATGAAGGTGGTCCCTATGCCTCCTACTATTGGTTATAGCATTCTTGACCAGCTTCAAAGGACCAATGCTCAGATAACTATTTTTGAGCTATTGAAAATCTTGCTTGCTCATAGGCAGATTCTGGACAAGGCTCTCACAGAAGCTAATGTCCCCAATGATATCAATTTAGATCAGTTTCAATCCATGGTGGGTCACCTAACGTCACTACATTATTTGTCCTTCTCTAAAGAAGATGATCACTCAATTAGTCACCTGCACAATGCTCCTCTGCACATAGAAGTTATGATAGGCAAACAACTAGTCTGTTGCGTCCTTATTGACAATGGTGCTGGTCTTAATATTTTCTCCGCTCATTTTCTTGCTCAGCTAGGGTATGGCGAAGATTGCATAGACTCTCACAAAATAATTACCATTAAGGCCTATGATGAAGAAGAGAGAAAATCTAAAGGTCTAGTTGTGCTACCCATTCGGGTTGGCCTAGTTGAAAGAGATGTCACATGTCAAGTGCTAGACCTTCCTCTTGCATATAATATCTTGCTAGGGAGACCATGGATCCATGAGATGCAAGTAGTTCCTTCCACATACCATCAGTGTATCAAGTTTTCTTTTCAAGGCGCAGAGGTGAAAATTCCTGCCAGCATGGGTTCTTCTTATAATGCCCTCACTCAATCAGCTGATAGTCTTGTTCCAACTAATAGAGAATACACAAAATTATGTGATGCCAAGCTCAGAGATATGGAATAGACACTAAAAGTCATAGACATAGGCATGGGTGGATATCAAATAGAACCTATGCTATCTTTAGCAGCTCTACCTCTGTCTCCCCATTCTTATGGGATACCTTCTGAGAACAATAGATCTTCTGCTACTCCTAAGGTAGTTTATGACAGTATCTTTGTACGGTCCTCTACACAATTAGAAGATGAAGATGAGGATAGGGATATTAAGGCTTGGCTTTGTAAAGGAAAGAACGTAGCTGAACAGACTTCCCCAGCTTGAGAACTAAACCCCAACAATGAAGGTCTTAAGATTATGAAACATTTTGGGTACAAAGGGAGTGGCCCAATAGGGGTGAATGGAAATGGATTACTGGAACCTATTCAAGCCATAGGTCAAAAGACAAAAGACACCACCGGTTTAGGTTTCAAAAAGATCCCGTTCCATCTAGGGATCAATAAATTTGTGCTAGAAATAGAACCTCCACCAAAACCTGAAGGTATAGCTACAGTTGACACCATAGAAGATAGCTCGGATGAGGATTGTTTTCCTTATCCCATTCCTCTAGACCTGGCAGCATTCTTTGCTGAGCTAGATAAATTTGTACCACAAGTCAGTACAGCTGAGAGTGACAGTGATTCTTATAAAACTTCTCCACTTGATGCACTAACCTATGAACAATGGAAAGACTTGCAAGATCCTAACTTCCAATGTGAAAGATATGTACCACCATAATTTCAAGAATAGTTGGCACAAGAACAGGCTGGTATTGCAAGAACTCCTAAACCCTCATGGTGCAAGCACCCAAGTTGAAGTTTGGATACAGACTCTCATGAGTATGAGTTTGATAGTTTGTCAGAAGGATCCTCTGAAAAACTTCTCAATGTAAGTGAGGGGTCTAGTGAAAGGTCTAATGAGTCCAAGTCTATAGGTGTTAACATGTCTTCTACTTTGGTCATTAGGGATCAAAAGGATTCAAACACACCTTTGGATGAGATTTGTTTAGCTCTCAGCTTGCTATTTAACACCTTTGATGACAATACTGTGAATGCACTTGAACCTGTCACATCTCTTTCCCTCCAACATCCTGAATTAATAGACTAGAATTCCCCTTCTTCATCTAGTGAATTCCTTACATTCCAGAATGATTACACCCTAGCCTGCTACCTTCATGTTGTGGAACCTGTGACATCCTCCACTAGTGAAGAAAGTGTCAACATGACCGAGGCTAACATCAAGTATCTTAGTCAGAAAATTAAAAGAATAAAAAATAGGCGCTCTGATGGTGAAAACCACATTGTGGCAGTATAAGAGCCAAAAAAAGTAAAAAGAAAAGACATATCTGAAAATGAAAACCTCTCTGAGGTGCTAGAGGATGAGATACTTGATGTGCTTTTGAGTCACTTTCAAGAACATTCATGAGTGTTGATTGAGCCAACTCAGCTGATAAATCTGGGAATAGAAGAACATCCACATATCATTCATGTGGCCAAGTCATTATCTACAGAGGAACTTAAGGAATTCATAGAATTCTTCTAGGAAAAAAAGATAAATTTTGCATGGACATATTCTGACATGCCAGGTGTGGATCCTGATCTCATTATGCATCACTTATCAATATCTCCAGGTGTGAAACTAGTTAAACAAAAACTTAGAAAGATGCATCCGCACATGGCTTTATTGATCAAGGCAAAATTGGAAAAACTTCTAAAAGATGGGTTCATCTAAGTGATTGATTATGCAGAGTGGATCTCTAATATAGTCCCAGTAACTAAACATGAGAAATCTATTAGGGTCTACACTGACTTTAGAGATTTAAATTTGGCATGTCCCAAAGATGATTTTCCACTTCCCAATATTGACATGATCGTGGACATGATAGCAGGATATGAGATGTATTCGCTAATGAATGGTTTCTCTGGCTATAATCAAATCAAAATTGCACCAGAGGACCAAGAGAAGACCACTTTTACTTGTGCATGGGTTACATTCTATTGGAATGTTATGCCCTTTGGTCTAAAAAATGCTGGAGCTACTTATCAAAGAGTGGTCACTACAATATTTCATGACATGATGCATAGAATGATGGAGGACTACGTGGATGACACACTTGCTAAAAGTATGGATAGAAAGACACATCTCACTGATCTAGGTCCCATACTAGATCATATGGAAAAATTTAGGTTGCGTCTTAACTCTAAGAAATGTGCATTTGGGGTTACTTCAAGAAATTTATTAGGCTATATCATCTTTGCTAAAGGAATCAAGGTGGATCCAGCAAAGGTACAAGTTATAATGGAAATGCCTCCACCTCGTAACATTAAACAAATGGGAGGTCTACAAGGTCAGCTCCAATCTATCAGGTGTTTCATATCGTAACTATCCGACAAGTCACAACCATTCACCAAAACTCTGCATAAAGGTGTGACTTATGAGTGGAACAAAGAATGTGAACAAGGCTTTCAACAGATTAAACAGTATTTATCCAATCCACCCATATTGATGCCTCCCATTTAGGGGAAACCTTTGATCTTATATATCTCAGCAATGGAAACATCCTTGGGTGCTCTCTTGGCCCAAGAAGATCAAAATCATAAAGAAAGAGCCATTTACTACATTAGCAGAACATTGGTTTCTTATGAAATGAATTATTTTGTAATTGAGAAGGCTTACCTAGCAGTGGTGTTCACTTCCCAAAAGTTACGACACTACATGTTGGCTCACACTACAAGGTTAATCACAAAAATTGATCCATTGAAATACTTACTCAATAAAGCTACCCTCACATGTAGACTAGATAAATGGGTCATGCTCCTTAGTGAGTTTGATATTGAATATGTTGAGAGAAAAGCCATCAAAGGGCAGGTGATTGCGGATCAGTTAGCAGAAGTACCCATTATAGATCATCAACCATTAAAGATGGAATTCCCAGATGAGTCCATTATGCTTCTCACGCATCAAACATGGACAATGTTCTTTGATGGTTCATTCACCCAACAGGGGTCAGGAGTTGGAATTTTTTTTATCACACCTCAACGGTGTTCCTTACCAAAAGCATACAAAATGATGTTTCCTTGTACCAATAACACCGCTGCATATGAAGCTTTGATCAATGGGCTAAATATTGCTATTGAATGGCGAGTGAATGAACTAAAATTCTTTGGAGACTCATAATTGGTTATCAATCAAGTGAACGACATTTATCAGACGAAAGATGAAAAGCTAGTACCCTATAAAAAGATGGTTGATAGCCTTAAGCAATACTTTGCACATGTCACTTTTCAGCAAATTCCCAGGGCAGATAATAAAGTGGTTGATGCTATGGCCACTCTATTTTCTATGCTACAAATGCTGGAGAATGATTTTAGACACGAGTTCCTAGTTGAGACATTGTGCTACCCTACCTATGACTCCCCTGACTCCCGGATGATCTTTTCAGTCCTTGGACACGATTCGTCTCGCTACAACCACATCTATTCTTATCTCTATGACCAAATTATTCTTGACACATATACTAGAAATGAAAAACATCACCTTATCCACAGTGCTTCATGGTACATCATCGTAGAAAATGACTTGTATAGACGAGGTCTAGACGGTACCCTCCTTAGGTGTCTAGAACTTGATGAGTCCAAACGCACATTAGAAGAGGTATATGAAGGCATTTGTGGTTCTCACTCGAATGGTCTGACACTGGCTCGTAAACTTATTAGATCTGGTTATTATTGGCTCTACATGGAGAAGGAAGCTACACAGTTTGCCAAGTCTTGCAAGCAATGTCAACTCCATGGTAATTTGATTCATGCTCCAGCCAAGGAGCTTATTCCCTTTATCACTTTCTGGCCATTTCAACAATGGGCTTTCAACTTAGTGGGTTAGGTATATCCATCTTCTTTGAGAGGACATAAGTACATCATCACTGCTATGGATTATTTTACTAAATGGATTGAGGTAGTACCTCTCAGTGTAGCTGATGGAAAATCTGTAGCTATGTTCATACTAAACAACATAATCTATAGATATGGTGTACCTTCTTTTATTATCACTGACAATGGAGGACAGTTCAAGAATAAAGATCTGACAAATTTATGCATTAATTTTAAGATCATTCAACATTGGTCTTCTATTTATTACCCCCAGAGTAATGGGCAAGCTGAAGCTTCCAACAAAAAAATTCTTAAGATCCTACACCATACGGTACACAAATCTGGACGGGATTGGCACCTCCAGATCAATCCAGAGTTAATTTTTTGTTCTTCCTATCTCTGTAAATTTTCATGCCAAGGATTTGTTTTGCTATCCCCAAATCCTTCATAGCAAAAGATTTTGCTAACTGTTGTTTCAACCCCTTAATATGATCCATGTTAGATCTATCTACAAGCATATCATCAACATATAAACATAAAATAATGTAGCTCTGATTATTCAACCTCTTGAAATAAACACAATGGTTAGAATTACATCGAGTGTATCCATTCTTGTTCATAAAGTTATCAAATTTAATATACCATTGCCGAGGTGCTTTCTTCAAGCCATATAAACTTTTATGCAATTTGCACACTAAACTCTCCTTACCCTTGACCTCAAATCCTTGTGGCTATACCATATATATTTCTTCATTCAAATCACCATGAAGAAAGGTTTTTTTAACATCAAGCTGCTCTAAATGCAAATCTTCAGTAGCCACAATACTTAAAAAGTACGAATAGAAGTCATTTTAACAATTGGAGAAAAAATTTGATCAAAATAAATACCATGTTTTTGTGCAAATCCTTTTACTACTAATCTGGCTTTAAATCTTTTCTTACCTCCATCATCTTCTTTCAACCTATAAACCCATTTATTTTGCAAAGCCCGTTTACCTGTAGGTAACTTACATAAATCCCAAGTCTGATTTTTTAGCAAGGAGTCCACTTCATCTATCATTGCAGACTCCCACTAAAATTTTGTATCCACCTGCATAGCTTCATTATAACATTCAGGTTCACCAGCATCAATTGATAAGATAGAATACAAAGAAGGTGAAAATATATCTGGAGGTCTACTTAGCCTTGTTGACCGTCTAGCATTTACTGGGGTGTGTGTTATTTTTTGTTTCTGTTGTTGTAGAGCATAAGGAATTTCTGGAATATTATCATTTGGAATATCATCCAGCACTACATAATCATTTTCTTTCTTCTCATGCTACTGCAACAGATTTTTGTACAACACTTTCTCATTGAATATGACATCTCTGTTTCTTACAATTTTATGATTTTCAAAATCCCAAAGCCTATAACCAAATTCATCAATGCCATATCCAACAAATATACATTTCTTAGATTTAGCTTCCAGCTTGGTTCTATTTTCAAAATCTATATGTGCAAACGCTTCACAACCGAAGGTTCTGAGAAAAGAATAACTCACCTTCTTACCTGTCCATGCTTCCTCTGGGATACCACAACCCAAGAGGGTAGAGGGACCTCTATTTATCAAATACACAATAGTACTTATAGCCTCTTCCCACATGTTTAGGGGGAGCCCAACATGCAACCTCATGCTCCTAGCACGTTCCATTATTGTCCTGTTCATGCGTTCAACCACTCCATTTTCCTGTGGATTCCTTGGAACTATTTTTTTCTACGAATACCAGTAGAGGCACAATAATCTTCAAATTATTTTCTGCAATACTCACCACCATTATCAGATTTGAGACATTTTAATATTTTTTCAGTCTCATTTTCAACCAAGCTTTCCCATTTCTTAAAAGTTTCAAATACATCAAATTTCTATCTAATGAAATACATCCATACTTTCCTAGTTGCATCATCAATGAATGTAACATAATACTGAGAGCCACCAAGGGAAGATACCTGAGCTGGACCCCATACATCTATATGCACAAGCTCTAATTTTTCATCTTTCTTTTCCT
>MU225256.1:7350263-7378939 GCA_018584345.1 Thuja plicata | reverse complement strand
AGGCAGCAAGTCATTTCAATTGAGTTTGCAGGATGAACAATTCATGTTTGTCTTTGTAAATTGAACAATTGAGTAAAGACTATGCTGAGTTTGTGCCTGATTTAGAGGTCACATTCAAGCACACACAACTATTTCCAAATATTCCACTTATGAAACTAAACCATCCTTCTAATATCAATTAGAATGGAATATACATAATTCATACATACTTGAACTTTATAAAACCAAAATAATTGAAAATCTCATGACCATTATCATCAGACTTCACATGAAATATTTATTATAGTTATAAAAATAACAAGATCACAAGGAAGGGTTGTAACATTTGACAAATTCATAACACTCTAAAAATCCTAAATAATACCATTGCAAATTGCATCTACTATGTTTGCGTTATATTTTCCTGGCAAAGAAAAGTTTGATTTTATGAACCTCATCAATTAGTGATAATAGTTGTATAATGAAAGAGTTTTAAAGGTGAACAAGGGTGCAATAGGATTAACACATTTATGCATATGAATGAGGATTTTTTCTCACTTATTCACCTACCTATGACATTGGAAGAAAGATGATCCATTGGGCTTCAAGAAGAAGAAGCTATAGGTACATACAATGATCCTTCATTAATGGGGACTACAAGTATGCAAATTTAATTTTAAAAAGGCAAGATCTAGGTCTAAATAAAGACAACAGATGAAGTTCTATGTGCACAAGAAGACTATAAACCTACAAATTAATTCTAGCATCAGATATGAGAACTACAGAGTGTAGATGACCTACAAACCAAATTTTGGGGTCAAGAAAGAGGAGAAGAGTGACTCAGTTTCCATAGTCTAGGAAAGGGGCAACTCACTCGCCTTTTTCCTAGCACTTTCTAACGAAATGAATTGCAAACTATATCCCTTCTCTTGATCTATCTATAGATATTATTCCATATTTTTCATATGTTCTTACACATAGAAAAGAAGGGAAAAGGTTATGTAGAAAGGTGTTTTCCTAAGTCAAACCTTGGTTTAGGAATTGACCCTGAAAAATAAATCCTTGAAAGGAAATATCCTGATCTATAACAAAGACTTGATTTGAAAATAGAATGCTTATACCTCCATAAACCTTATTATCATTTAAATTCTCATAAAGATGCTTTGTGTTGTGTTTAATGTTGAATTTTACCATAGGAAGATCATGAATGCCTTCACAAATGATTGGATATGCAAAATAATCATTTTCTTCCATGTCTTGAATGCCTGATCTCTTATAATTTGAGAATTCTTGAATTGAACTTGATGCTTGCTTGATTTCTTGTTTTATACTTGTTTTTTCTTGAAGTGAATTAGATTCTTTTCAAAATGAGGGAGGTTATCTTGTTTATATGCATCTCCTAGCCATTTTAAGGTGCAAAACTTAAAGGAGGACAACATGGGCCTAGAATCCCCACTAAAACTAAATAATTGTTACTTGATTCAAATTTGGGGCCAAACATTAGGGACAAGGGCGACTCAAAGTCACCCTTATCATCCCCAATAACCTTGGTCTACCTAAAATAGACCCAAATTTGTATCAAAGGTCCTATTTCGAGAGGGGATATTGATAATCTACATGAAATCAATGTTGGATCAAGCATAATGGGCACAAAATCCTTGAAACAATAAAATAGGGCCTAACTAATCAAGATATTACATAGGTATGCAATTTAGGACACTAAATTTATCCCCCAGTTTAGCAAGAGTATGAACCTACTTCATATTCTCAGTAAAGTAGATCAAAGCATAGAAAATAAAAAAATTGCCAAGGAAAAAGAGACAAGGAAACATCAAGCCCCAAAGTGACCTTGGACCTTATCAATATAATACCACGATAGAATAAAAAATAGTGAGAGAGAGAGAGAGAGAGCGCTATTGATTTAATTTATCCTCGTAAGGTTAACTTACTATGAGTCATATAGAAAGAGATAAAGAGAGATATCAGTGCAAAGAAGAATTGAATGGTCCAACAAGTTGTGTTATGATTGTCAAATCATCCCAAGGAGAACCAAGAAAAGCATTGTATGCTAGGAAATCTTGCTAAAATAATATGGTACAAAAGGGTAACCAAGGAAAACATTTTATCTAAGAAAATATTCCAAGAGGATGGTACAAAGGATAACGAAGAAAAGTGGTGCAGTCATGGCTTCCCCAATGGAGATGGTCCAACCAACTCAAAAAAAAATTTGATGTAGTCAAGGGAGGAGAAATCCCCAATGAGATGTCCAACCTGGCAACATAGATCAACATAGCAGAAACAAAAAAGCAACACATTGATATGAATCAAACATAACAACTTTTATTGTCATCAACAAGAATATACACCAACATGTCGGGCTGTAAGGCTTTCCTGATTATGACCCACTACAAAATTACTCACAAATCCTACATTATTACTTGCCACATCTCAAAACTATCATCCCTTTTGGATGCTACTCTCTCTTCTAAGATCCCTCAACACATTACAATACATTACATTTATACATTTCTACCAATAGGTCGTCCAAACAAAGAAATACAAGGAAATGTGTAACAACATTTCGGACATGACCCAAAATGTGAAACACCGGTCACCAAATAAGAACATAAGGATGAACAATCATAAATATAGGTCCAGAAAAATTCCAACAATCATGATCCATGACTGCACATGTGAAGATCTAATGATCACCAACTGCACGATGAATCTCATAGATCGGTCCAAACAAGAGATGAACACATTACCCACAGCCACTAGATGAATCCAAACATAACAAACCATGAACCAAAATAGATGAAATCATGGGAAATGCTCCCAAATAGGTGTTAAAAATCAAGGCACAATTGCACATGCTAATGCCAACATAGGATCAAAAGCCCTTTCGAGCTCTCCAGTAGGAAAAAATAACATAATAGGACTAGAAAAAATGTAAGATATCTTCTCCAAGATAGAACAAAACACAATGCAATCATAGAAAAATCTTCTCCAAGGTGTCTAGTACAAACCCATAAGATTGCATAAGATAATGAGCCAACTAGAGTAATCGCCACTTAAAACACCAAAACTGTGAATTGGAATAGAACAACAAACAAACAAAAGGAAAATATTTTTGGTTGATGAAATATTTCCAAGATCCTAAGATGCTCCTCCATTAGACACCCAAGGTCAATAATAAGTGAGCCTCTCACTTTGATGTTGTACGAAGAACCCACAGCATGAAGAAAACTTTATCACAAAAATTTATCTCGACGTTCAGCTTCCCAACACTCAAGGATAATAAGATGAATCTAAAAATACCAACTCTCTGACTCCACCAATCAAATCTCCAAACCCACTGCAGCTCAACATACCAGCTAGAAAACTCACTAAAAAGGCCAAACCGATCAGCATCAAAACAATGCATTGGATCAAAACTCTCCTTATTAAACACTCTACACAACTTCTGCACATTCATTCCATCTTTAGCACACATTTTATTATTCTCAGTCATCAAATCATCAGCAAAAAGTAAATCAGTAACATCATTGAATCCACTACCCTTATCCTTCAGACATGCATCCATCTTCATCACCATCAACTTTGTCTTCATATCAGTCTTCATCTTCACCCTTAGCATATCCATCCTCAAGTCCAAGTACCAATTCCTTCCAAAGGAACTCTACTCTGCAACAACAATCTTACCTCTACAACCAATCACATCGGCATCAACAAGGTAACTCAAACCCTTACCTTCACATCCACAAGGTAATCTCTATAATAAGTTTACATCAAACTACAATGCTTTAGTCTACAACCCTTCACTCACAAAAAGATCACCCAAAGCTCTATCATGCTACTCAATAATAGTATCATCAACAACCACACTTTTTTCAACCATTCCTTCTTCAATTAGCTCAACAAGATCACCAGATCACACCACATGAAGCTCTTTCTTTCACGGGAAACCAACTCTCCAAATTATCCCACTTAACTTTCTCATCAACAAATTTCAAGCTATCAAATGCAACCACAAGAAGTTCACCCCAAGGAACCTCATAATCAGAAACATCTACAACAACAACATCTCTTATGCCTTCATCAACCTCAGTTTCAAAACAACACTCAAGAGAATCCTCCTTCCCACAATAAAATCTTGTTTACAACTCCATCTCTATTTCCTCCACTTGTCTCTTCAATTAAATCATTTTCTCTTCTCGCTTCCTCTCTCTAAATTTACCCCACCTAGTAATTTGAATAATCCACCCAATGACAAAGGTCATCTTTCTCTTTCTCTTCTACATCACATTCTTAGTCTTATTCATCAACATCTCCCCTCTCAATTTCCTCTCCATCTATGATATATTGACAACCTTCGCAATCTACCTCAAATTGGTGATATGTCCACCAATAGGGTACATTAAAGAGAATAACCTATTCCAAGGTTTATATTCATCAACAAAAACATTTCCTCTTTGAGCCATCTCACACAAATCCATAGCTAGTGTAGGTCAAGTACACATTCTACCACCTCACAACAATCCCTCCACAGGATCACGAGCTTGGAAACAAACAATTAACCACCACATCAACAAATCACACTCTGATAACTCATAATAGACATCAACTAGTAAAAATAACTCAACTATTTGCAACAATCCCTTCCAACTGCTCTTGTGCAAGTCCTTCATTGATGCGAGCTAGATCTAGTCTCTTCCACCTCACAAGCAATGCCCCAAGAACTTCGCAAGTCCAAGATCTCAGATTACTACCACCACAAGATTGAAACTCACTCTGATACCACTTGATGGAGTTAAGGGAGGAGAAATCCCCAAGGAGATGTCCAACCTTACAGCCTGAATCAACACAACATAAATAACAAAGAAACACAGTGATATGAATTAAACATAACAACTTTTATTATCATCAACAAGAATTTACACCAACATGTCGAGTTGTAAGGCCTTCCCGATTATGAACCACTACAAAATCACTCTTAGATCCTACATTATGATCGGCCACATCTCATAAATATTATCCTTTTTGTATGCTACTCTCTCTCCTAAGATCCCTCAACACATTACAACACATTACATTTATACATTACTACCAACAAGTTGGATAAACAAAGAAATACAAGGAAACGTGTAACAATATTTTGGACAGGACCCAAAATGTGAAACACTGATCACCAAATAATAACATAAGGATGCTTGATCTTAAATATAGGTCCACATAAATTCCAACAATCATGATCCATGATTGCACACATTAAGATCTAACAATCACCAACAACACGATTAATCCCATAGATCAGTCCAAACAACAGATGAAAACGTCAACTACAGCCACTAGATGAATCCAAAATCAAACAACCATGAACCAAACGAGATGAGATTATAGGAAAGTGCTCCAAGATAGGTTCTCAACATCAAGGAACAATCATACATGCTAACGCCAACACATGATTGAAAGTCGCCTTGACCTCTCCAACACGAAATAAGAATAGAATGGGACTAGACCAAACACAAGATATCTTCTCCAAGATAGAAAAAAACATGATGCAATCATAGAAAAATACTCTCCAAGACATGATTCAATGAAATTTAAATTATATATATTAAATTTAGAATAGATTTAATAATGAAGAAAGACAGTCCAAGTACGCATCGGTGTGCTTGGTCAAGTAGACCCGGTCATGTAGCTATTCGAGCAATGATGGAGCCGATATGATAAATGAACTAGTTCTAAAGATAGAATTAGCAAAGGTTGGATGAATATTGGGTCAAGTTTTTGTTCCACCTCTTAGAAAATATATGGAGAAGAAAGAAGCTAGATCTATTCTTCATGCCTATCGAAATAGTTATATTCCTATTTTGTTGGATAAATTCTCTCCTTCTTCCTAGCAGCAATAAAGATCCACCTATTCTCATGATGATATTGGTTAAGAAGTTAGATTTATTTTCTTATAAATAAACCCCAATCCTACGTGAGAAAGGTGGGAAATAGTTGATTTAAGAAAATAGTATTTGCATTATGTCATTTTCTAGCTTTATGAATACATTTGTACTTTGTTTCTATATGAATGAAATAATAGAGTGTTGAAAATATATACTATGTAATTGAGTTTTTGGATACTCATCCAAGGGGGGCCCCTTGGTGAGGAATCCTTTGTAGTTAGTTTCATTTCCTATAGCTTTTATTTTTGCATCTTGTCGATTGAATGCTGGTGTTAAAACTGTCCCTACAGCCAAAGGAGTAGGTTAGCTATCGCTCCTGCAGTTGAAGTAGTAGAATAGCTGAAGCATTGTGATTTGAGTTCCAAGAATTTATTTCTTCAGTTTTAGTATTTATCATCTAAAGCATTTGTTTCCTATATCATTATATTAAGTTTCCTTCCAGCAATTTATTTCCTGCAACAGTAGATTGGAGTGGCTTGAGTCAACACTCATTGCATATATTTTTTTGACCTGTTTCAAGTAACACATCCTTGGGCTGATAATTAAATGAGTTTTCATGATAAGGAGGATAGCTCCTTGGATAGGATTCCCAATCCCTGAGTATTGGTTGTGAACCTATTTTTTGATCCCTTTCTAAAACCAAGCATTTTTGGCGCCATTGTCGGGGACGGTATCGAGCTAAGTTCTAACTCATCCATTTGTAGAAATTGTTCTAGTTCATGATTTCATTTCCTGTTTTGAGTATGTTAGATTTCATTTCCAAGAAATTTACGCAAAACTCCACTTCTAATGCATACATAGAAGAAGAAGAGATGCTCTAGGAAGATTCCTACCAAACTACCCTGACAATTATTTAGGATAAATTTTGTGCTATAAAAAGAAGAAGACGATCGTTTTACTGATGCTATTCTAAATCTCCCTATTTCCTCATCATCATCCTCATAAGGTGAGCCCTTAGGATTTCATGTCCTTGAAGATCCTCTCGAGCTTAATCCTTTTGTTGAAGCCTTGACCAATTTACTAATTCAATACCTAGATAATCAAGAAGATGAGAAGCCATTATTTTAGTCATCTACCAACCAAAGAACCCTCCACAGAATCCCCTAAGAGGTCCACCTAGGATGGTGAATCCTACTACTTTTCCATTTACCATCACTAATAAGTGTGATAGCAATAATCTCAAGAATATTCCATCTTCATCCCTTCACAAGTTTTATGGCCTTGTGACATAGGACCCTGATACCTTTATCTTTGAGTTTGATATCCTCTATCACAGTTATGACTACACCACAGATCCCCATAGGCTTAAATTATTTCTTGAAACTCTTAAGGAGTCTTCTTTGAGATGGTTTATGGGCCTAGGACGTAATTATGTCCACGACTGAGATGAAATGAAGCTATTCTTGAAAAAATATAAGGAGTACTATAGAGGAAATGACATGATGGGAGATGATATTTTCAAGATGACTCAGAAAGAGGATGAAAGCTAGGAATACTATGTGTCTTGGTTATTGTTTAGCCTACAAAAGAACACTCAACATCAGCTTAATCAGGAGTCCCATAAGTTACTCTTTCTAAGGGGTATCAACGAAGGGTGCACTGAAGCTTTAGAACTGATGGCAGGAGGGAATCTCACCCAGTCTACATGGGATGATATTAAAAAGATCTGTCTTAATTACAACAGAGTTGTTGCTAAAAAAGGACAAGGATATCGGTCTACTATAGGAAATTAAAATGGTGTTGGAGCTTCTAGGATAGATATAACACATATCATGTATGAATTCAAGCAGTACATTATCAATAACATGATAACTCAGTTAGATACTATGCAAGAAAAGAAAAAACACAAAGAAGTTGAGGCTATTCTAGCATAATTCTATCCTCATTGTAGGCAGAAGAACCGAGAACGTAGATGTAAGGTGGTTGCAGACTTAGAGACTTCTCAACTTCCCATAGACTTTAATAAAGTTGAAGGAGATGATGAACAAGTATTATGTGTAGCACAAAGGAGGTCATGGGATAAATGACAAGGTATGCCTCAGGATGCTCTGCCTTTTAGTAGTCCATTCTATAGTAAATTATGGAAAGCTTCTTTGAATTATCAGTATCCTCCTTGAAATAATCCTTAACCTCAATGGAAAATTACCCAAATCGTCAATGGAAAAATTCCCAAGGGAATTGGAAATAACCACAAGGGGTATGAAAACCACCTCAAGGTAACTAGCAAAAAAATCAACAGTGGTGAGGAGGCCAACAATGGCCAAATAAACCATTAGGATTCCTACAACCACCTCCTCAGCCACAACAAAAAAAAAAATTTCCACCTCCTGCAGCCACTACTATGCCTCCAAGACCCACTCATCTCTCTGCCCAACCTCAACCAAATCCTAACAATAGACCTCCAGAATGTCTATGCAATAGATCCTACCCAATACCCTTCTTATTCCATCAATATTATTGATATCCATTTATGGTATGGTACTACATTACCTACTCCTGCTCCTCCTATTATAACAGACGTATCCTCAGAAGGGACAGACCATCCAAATGAATCCTCTATTCCAAATCGAGCAAGACACACTACAATAGCTGAGCAACCCCAACAATCAATTCCTCCTTTTCCATAAAGGTTACAAGGTGAAAACCACAAGCCTACTAAAGACACAAATTTTAACATACTTGATCAACTTAAAAATATTAGTGTCCAAATTATGTTATTCGAAGAAATCAAGGCTATACCCACATATGGCAAGGTCATCAAAGAAGCTTGTTTCAAAAATCCTTGTAGAAAAAGAAAGGGTCCACAGGTTGTTCATGTCTTAGGAAATATTGCAGACATAATTCTTGGAAAGGTAGTTGTCCCAAAATATTTTGACCCTGGGAGTCCTATTGTTGAGATTATTATTAATGGGACAACAATCAAGAATGCCTTGATTGACTTAGGTGCAACTGTCAACATTATTTATGATCAACTGATGGATATGATGAAGACCTAGTGATAATAGGTATACATGTTTGTACAAATGGTTGGATTAGTTATTATTTTTTCATTGATGTCAAGCAATCAATTTATTGATTTCTATTGAGTTACCATATCATAAGGAGAAGTTAAATGGGTGACAGATACATATCAAACAATGATGAAGTAATAATGATATAGTTGTTTGCTACTATATATTTTATGTTATCAAGTTGGTACACTGGATTGATTCAGTTAGAAACTGCAGAGAGTTAAGTTATGATTGAAAAGAGTTACTCTACCAAGCTAGACAGAGTCAATCAGTATAGATTTGTGTTAGTTAGTTTCAGTTACCGAGCATCGAGAAAGAGTTAGGCACCGAGCAATGAAAGAAGTTAGTTACCGAGTTGCTAAGAAAGTTACCAATTACAAGGTATTGATTGAAAATGATGATAAGATCAAATTTAATAAAAATATATGATGATATGGATGTTGTTAATAATTAAATGAAGTTTGTTATAAGATCTACGAGAGAGAAAATTCAATAAGAATATCTAAGGTGAAGATCAAGCGGTTAAACCTGATTATGAGAGTTCCAAGAAAAATTTCAAGTTACGAGGTAAAACTTAAATGGTTTACTGAGTTAAGATTTATGAAGAAGATGATCAAATGACTGAGCACAAATGATGGAAAACCTAAGCAAGGAGATTAAGAGGATAATTTTGTCTATATAAATGATGATAAATAAATAGAGACAAAGATGCTAGCGAGTTAAATGAAGAAGCAGAAGAAGTTGAAGAACAGAGTTACCAAGAAGAATAGAGAAGCAAAAAGAGTGGAATCTACAGTCTAAAGAAGAGAGCAATGGATTATGTGATGCCAGTATTCATGAGAGCATAAAGGATCAGAACCAAGCAAAAGGTAGTTTCTATATTTACAAATCAAATTTTTAATGTTGCTTATTAGCATTTGTAACAGAGAAAATGTCTTAACCAAGTGGATTTAATAGTCCTATATATAAATCCTAGATGTAATTGACATTACAAAAGAGTGTTTAAAGTCCTCTAATAAGGCCACTCCTAACAGGGTGAAGATATTAATAGATCTTAGGTAAATCCATTAACATGGTCACATCTAGAAAATGTGTTTGTAATCTTTAACAAGATAAGTTCTTAACTGAGCGTACTTTAGAATGGTACATTTTTATTGTGGGTCACAATTCCCATAGAGGTTTTTCCCATATTGAGTTTCCTCATTAAAATTAGTGTTAAATGAGTTTGAATGATTTATTTGCATATTATGAGATGTATGGTTATTTAAGTTATTAAATTATTTGGTGAGTCGTTTATTATTGTATTCAGTTATACCGAGTGAATCAGTGAGCTAAGTTTTAAGTGTTTAAGTTTGATTTGGTCTGATTCACCCTCCCCTCTCAGTGGAACCAACAATTGGTGTTAGAGAATTGGTTCTTTGAAGTGTTAAGTTTAAAAGGACTTGAGTCAAGATCTAAAGATGTATAAGAGGGAAGCACCAAATTTAAATGGGGAAAATTTCTCTACATGGAAAAGAAGAATGAGAATTCATGTGTTTGGTATAGGATAATATGGACTTTATTTTATTGATAATGAATATGTTGCACCAAATACTGTACCTTTGACAATCACTGCGGCAAAGATAGAAACAAGAACACACACACAAGTCATGATTGAGATTGCTTCTACACTTACTGACAAGGAATATGATGAACTTGATAAATGTAATACTTTGAAACAAATGTGGGATAAGATTATTTTGACCTATGGTGGAGATAAAAATGTTTAGAAAGAAAAAGTGGAAAGTCTAAGAGATAGATATGATTCAATGAGAATGAAAGATGGAGAAAATATAATATAATATAGCACTAGACTTAAGGAGATTGTTAATTCTATCAGAGGAGCTTGTGGAGCCATAACAGAGGAAGATGTTACAAGAAAAATGTTGAGAACTTTGCTACCGAGTTATGCTATTCAAGTATCTGCTACACAAGAGTTGAGATCCATTCCTCAAATAGATGTTTCACTTGATGCTACTATTAGTAAGATGGTTGCATTTGAGACTAATGATTTTGATAATAGTTTACCTGCTACATCTAAGATTGAGTTTGCATTTAAGTCATCTTTGAATATTGGAAGTTCTAAGGACTCTAGACCTAGTGATGGATATTTGAGTAGTGCTAGTGAGAGATTTTACAGCTGTCAGAGTGGTTTGGCAGAATGATATGTTGCAGATGAAGAGAACAAGAGATTTTGAAGCTTTGTTGGCTAGAAGGCTACAAAGAGGAAAAGGTGAATAACAAGATTGGTCATTTTGCATCTAACTGCCCTGAGAAAGATAATGAGGAGAAGAAAGATAATAGAGATAAGGACAAAAGGAAAAAAAGATTCAGGAGATTCAGAGATTACATAAAAAAAGGTAAGAAATATTTTCATATTGCTAATGAAAACCTAAGTGATGATGATTAAGATGAAAGTGATGAAAAAAAAGTTGTGTATGTTGTTATTAAAGACAATTTTGATGAAGAAAATAGAGCAAAACCAAGAGCCCTAATATCACAAGTAAGTAAGAATTAAACATGGATTATAGATAGTGGTTGTTCACATCACATGACTGGTTACACAATTAAGTTTATTTCCTTGGAAAAGCATGATGGAGGATATGTTAGATTTGGTAATGATGCTCCATACCCTGTGAAAGGAAAAGGTTTTATAATTTTACTAAATAACACAAGATGCGATGTTGTTTATTGGGTTGAAGGAATAAAGTATAATCTCTTGATTGTTGCACAGTTAAATAACACAGGTCACCAACTGGAATTTCAACATGGAAAGGTGAAAGTTTTTTATAAGAAAGTGAAAGTGATTGTTATTGGAGAACTATCTAAAGGGAATTTATTTTATCTTGATACTTCTATGAAGAATTGCATGTTTTCTAAAGTTGAGGATGTCTGGTTATGACACAAAAGGCTTTATCATGTTAATTTTGACAACTTGATCAAAGTGAGTAAAAAGAATAGAGTAAGAGGATTACTGAGATTAGAGAAACCTAAAAATGTTATGTGAAGAGAATGTCAAATGGGTAAGATGACTAAATCTAGTTTTTCACGCAAGCCTTAGGTTACACAAGGAATTTTGGATTTAGTGCATACTACTTTATGTGGACTCATGAGAACTCAAAGTTACTATGGAGACAAATATTTTATTTTATTTGTCGATGATTATTCTAGAATGGTGTCTGTAATTTTTTTAAAAGAAAAATCTAATGCATTTCAAATGTTTAAGTGGTATAAGGCCAGAGTTGAGAAAGAAACAAGAAGACAAATGAAATGTCTAAGATCTGATAGAGGAGGTGAGTTTACATTATTTTGTAATAAAAATGGAATTAAGAGACACAAGTTAGCACCGAGGACACCACAACAAAATGGTATTGCTGAGAGAATAAACATATCTATTGTTGATTATTCAAGGACATTGATGATTGAGAAAGGTATTTCACAAAAAATTTGGAGAGAAGTAGTCAGTACTATTGTTTACACATTGAACTGAGTACAAATGAAGAAAGGTACCAATAGAACACCTTATAAAATCTAGTATGAACACAAACCTAATGTTAGTTATTTCACAGTTTTTGGAAGTAGATTTTATATATTAAAACATTCTAGAGAAGGAAATTTTGATTCTAAAGGGGATGAAGGAATATTCTTAGGATATTCTACAAGGATTAAAGCCTATAAGTGTTTGAATAAATTTACTAACAAAATGGTGGAAAGGGAAAGTATTAGAATTGATGAATTTGTAGAAAAAAATGATGAAGAGAGAAAAAAGGGAACGTGAAGACTATGATAAGTTTGTATATGTACAACCTGAAGTTCCTAACACCTTACTGAGAGAACCTATTGAGGAGGAAGCTGAACAAATTGCTCTACAATCGAATGATGAGGATAAACAACTGTAACCTACAAAGCCTCTTTTAGCAAAATATATGAGGAGGCACCACTCCCCAAGCAAGATTATTGGAAATAAAGATGTTGGAGTGATGACAAGAAGAAAGGTAAGAGACAATACATGTTTGATATCTTCATTTGAGCCAAAGAAAGTTAAAGAAGCACTAGATAATGAAGATTGGATGAAAGTAATGAAAGAAGAGTTTGATCATATAGAAAAGAAAAATACATGGACTTTAGTAGCTAGGCCAAAGGATAAAAATATTATTGGTACTAAATGGATTTTCATAAACAAGCTGAATGAGAATGGAGAAGATATCATAAATAAAGCTAGATTGGTTTGCAAAGGTTATGCACAAGAAGAAGGCATAGATTATGGAGAGACTTTTGCACCTGATGCTAGATTGGAAGGAGTTATAATACTTATAGCGTATGCGGCTTACAAAGGATTCAAATTTTATCAAATGGATGTCAAGTCTGTATTTCTGAATGGGATACTGGAAGAAGAAGATTACATTGAGCAACCTAAAGGATTCAATGAGAGCACAAACAAGAACAAGTTATGTAAATTACATAAATCTCTTTATGGTTTGAAGCAAGCACCACGAGCATGGTATAAGAGATTGCACTCTTATCTAATCAAAATAGTATTTCAAAGAACAAGTGATAATAGTAATGTTTACTTCAAGTGTGACAATGACAACAAGGTTTTGATTGCTAAAATTTTTGTTGATGATATTATTTTTGGAGGAAATAACACCTTATGTAAGGCATTTGCTGGTGAAATGAGAAAAGAGTTTGAAATGTCAATGATTGGAGAGATTAAGTTCTTTCTAGGTCTACAGATACGACAAGTTGTAGAAGGGATCTATATTACACAAGCTAAGTATATCAAAGAGATCCTCAAAAAATTTAGTATGGAATACTCCAAGCTTGTTAGAACATCGATGGTCAGATGATGTAAATTATTTAAAGAAGATGAGACACAAGAGTTGGATAATACTCTTTACTGATCCATGATTGGTAAACTACAGTATGTTGTTCACAGCAGACCTGATATAGCATACATTGTTGGGATTGTTACAAGATTTTATTCTAATCCTATGGAAACACATATTTCAGTAGTCAAGAGAATCTTTAGATATCTGAAAGGAACTGAAGATTTTCATTTATTATACAATAAAGGAGGTACTTTTGATCTGCAAGTCTACATTGATGTAGATTGAGCAGGAAACGTTGATGACAGGAAAATTACTAGTGGAGGAGAATTATTTCTAGGTGAAAGATTGGTCACATGGCTAAGAAAGAAGCAGAGTTGCATTTCACAGTCTACTGTCGAGGCAAAATATGTTGTTTTTTGCCATGAATTGTGTAAACATTGTTTGGATCAAACAAGTACTTCTTAAATGTATGCAAGAGATTATCTAAGATCCTATAACTATTTTTTCTGACAACATAAGTGCTATCAACATATCAAAGAACCCAATTATGCATTCAAAGACCAAGCACATTTCTATCAAGTATCAATACTTGAGAGAACAAGCTCAAGAGAAGAATGAGGTATTGGAATATGTGAATTCAAAGGAACAATTGGCTGATATTTTTTCAAATTAACTACATAAGGATGCTTTTGAGTATCTCATAGGTAAATTAGGGGTTCTTTGCCTATCCAATATTCACTAAGAAGCATGAGGTGTGCTGCATATTTTCTATACTTTATTAGAATATCTATTCTTTAATTGATGTTAGTATGACACACTTTAGGTGATTCCTGAAGTTGTGTGAAGATTTTTGTATGTAATGAGTATTTGTACATGTAAGATATAATCCATTGCTGAAACAAGTTTTCAAGAGTATGACTTTTTGGCATTATTGTCAAAGAGGGAGAGAACGAATTGATGAAATTTATCAAGACAAGAGATATTGATGAAAGAGGAAGAGAATGAATTGCTACTATTTACTCATGAAGGAGTATGCTATAGTATCAGAAGATTTATCCAAGAGGGAGAACAGTGAATAGTTTGAAGATAAGAACCAGAACTATCAACTCAGAGGGAGTTGTAGCCACCCTAATTTGGTCTACTCTAACTAGGGGCCCTATTTTCCCTAAATGTGATCATACCCCTAATAATGTTAATCCAACTATTTGATTATTGGTATAATTCATCAAAATCAATTTAATCTCCTAAAATACAACTTGTTCGTTCCTCCAAATGGCTAACAAGTCTGATTGAAATGGTTTGCAGATATCATCACCCTCATCTAAGATTATGGAGGTATTGGTTTGCATACAATGTTGATGACAATTATTCAATTGTGTATTGTCATTGATGTTTACACAAGTACAGTGATGTTTACACAAATGTCTAATCCTAACCGAGCATTGTCAGTTCATGTCAAACACTCTCGAGCATTGAAGAGGACCAAAGTGATTTTCAATTCTAACCGAGTTCACTTGGGCATTACAGTGTTGGTTGGGCGTAGAAGGATTTAAGTGTTGACTGAGTTAAACTGTTAGTGTTAGATGACTAATAGTAGTTTATATTTTATGGATAATTGGTTATATGCAGCTGACAGGCATGAGTTTTATTATTTATTTGGAAGGATATTAAGGCCGACTTGACAAGGATTATCATATATAAGGTAAAGTTTGGATTGAATATTGTGTAAGTGGAAAAGGTGTATGTGTTTTATGACATGAAGAGTGAAGGCAAAATTAGATGGGATTCTGATTGAGGACAGAACACAGAGAGCTGCAATAGAATATGTGATCAGTGAGGATCAAGTAATTAATCCAGAACAAAGATTTGAATCAGCAAAGATAGTTTCTTATCAAAATAAGTCAATCTATTGTTACTTTCTAACAATTGTAGAAGTGATCAATATATCTTAACAGAGTAGACTTAACAGTCTTTTGTAAATCCTCTCACAAGGTGACATTTCTACATCAAAGTGTTTGAAGACCTCTCACAAGGCCACTCCTTACAGGGTGATTAAATCCTCTAACAGGGTCACACCTAACAGTGTGTGATTGTAACCTTTAATAGGGTTGGCTCCTAACATGTCTCACTTCAAAAGAGTGAAAAACAATGACTAGTTGCAATTGGTGGTTTTTCCCATATTGGTTTTCCACGTTAAATCTTGGTGTTATCTGTGTACATTTCATTTGTTTTATGGTTTGTGTTTATGAAATTAATTACTAAAGGATAATCATAGTTAATATCTTAATATTTTCTATGTTAACCGAGTGACAGTAGAATATTTCTGTTAACCAAGTAACAGTGACAAAATTGTTTAAGACATCTAAGGGACTTGGATTTTTTTTTTGGGTAACTGATTCACCCCTCCCCTCTCAGTTACTCAACTCATTTCCAACATATAATCCCTCACATCATCTAAATGATGCTTCTTGATTTTAGTTAAGAAGAATTGAAACATTTAAATTATTTTTTCACATTTCAGATCCAACAGAATGATGAATGATCTAGTTCTTTCCATAATTTCTAAAATCTTAGCCCTCTTACCAAAAGTAGGGCCTTTGACATCATGTAATCCACGTAGTTTGTCCATAATCCATTATAGAACCTTCTTCAATATATCATCATTATAGGGTGCTACAAAAGTTGTTATTCTTTTGATTTCAATGTGATAAGAAGTAACTGCTGGTCTCACATCTTCAAATGGATGTTTCAATAACCTGTGCTAGACCAAAGAGAGCATTGAGGGTTGCAAATCCCAATTTAGAAGCCTCCAATCTAACTGGTCTAATCTAGATAAATACAAATCTAATTCTTTTAACTTATAAATAAAATCATCTAGAGATTTCATGGACTCCAATTGTAATCCAATTACATAGAGCCAATTCTCAATATCCTTTTCTTTCTACAAGTCCCTTACTTGATCACTATTAAATGTATCATTGAATTCTTTTGAGAAAAGATCACTATTATAATCTGTGATTATCTTTATTTTGTATTTTCCCAAACTGAATACCACTATAAAGGTCTCCCTTGTTTTGATACTCAATATTTTACACTCTACCTCTATAGTGATTTTGTCATACCACAGTATGGTGTAGCCTTGTTTTGATCTTACTTATACTAATTTTGTAATTTTCTTCTCTTAGTCTTTTAATCAAACAATTGACACTCTCTCCCTTTTCTTCAAGAATTTTGTCAAATAGTTTGCATTAAATTGTTGAATCACAGCTTTAACTTGCTGATCTAAAAACCTTAGTATTTTGTTTTGATTGAGATCAAATTTACTTGTTGATATTAATCTTATAAAATAACAATGCACATAAACTATCCTCAAGAAAGTAAACACCATTAATCTCAAAGAGAAAATTACTAGTAGAATGTTCCAACCTTTAATCCAAGCTCCAATATGAAAATGTGATATGTAGTGTTTAGAATGAAATCATTTTGCAATTGAAATAATTAGCATACAAAATATGGATAGCAGTAAGTTCTTCCTTCCTTCAAATCTCTAGTCTTTAGATTGAGGTATTGTATCCCAAAAATACTTCCAGGTCTATAGAGAATACTTTGGAATCAATTTTTACTACAACTAGATTTGTTTACTGCACTATAAGCCTGTAAGGTTTGCATAAAATAGATTCTAATATAATTCCTTGAGCTCTAAAGGATGTGGTGATTCCTGTTATGAGCTGCAAATATGATGTTGAATGATTGTTTCTGAGTTTACCTCACATTTTGTACCAACTATTGATTGTCTCTAGCCTTATTCTCATAAATCATTCTTGAACTTCGTATAGTTGTTTGAGAAAATTTATGAAATAGCAACATACCATAACTTGTCTAGGATGCCAATATTGTTGCCACCACCAACCAGCTTTACCACGTCACCAAATAGAGTGAACCCTCTATTCTTGTTCCTAGTTGAAGTAGAGATGTCCCAACTAAAGCTAGTTTAAAGACTGTGTTAACCTTACTAATAAAGAGAGGTTTAATCCTTTTCACACCATAATTTTCAACATTAAACAAATCTCCCCAGTCTCTCCAAATTTCCTGAAAAGTCTTCACCAAATATTTCCCCTATGCTCTTGAGCTTTAGTCAGCACATTCAATACCCTAGCATGCTCTGGTTTGAGTCACAGTTTAGAAGAGGCTACGGTAGTTCAAATAAATGAACCACAATTTAAATCTTCACACCATTCTAATGACAAAGAGGTTCATTGTATTTTTGGGACTACAATGTGAAGAATCTACCTGGTAATACCTACCACTAGTTAATAATATGTTCAGACATTTGAAGCTTCCTTCCATCTGAGATATTCCAACACCCAGATCAATATGAGATAAATATTTACAACCACACCAAAAATCATTCCCGTGAAGGTCCTTGCACCAGAATTATTTCAAACTAGTTGACTCTTTGTCTCCAATAAATTGCACTTTCCTTAATTTTTCACAACGATATCAAAAAGGAATATTTCATATTCAGTGCGAATACTTTGCCTTTAATGTAGAATTTTGTAGCTAATGATGAAAAATAAATTAGAGATCTAGCTAGGAAGAAAAAATTAAAATTGCTCAAATAAAAGTATAGAAAATAGAGTTGTACAAGAATTGAGTTATATTAATCACATTGTGCTCAATTGTGTAAATTACAATGAATATAAATAGATAGAAATAAAAAATATGCATGTAATATCTAAAGACGAGGAGAAAACAATGAATAGTTCTCTTTAGTTAGCTTACAAAATCTAGAGCATGCAACATAACCTTCTTCATCAGTCACAACAAATATTATGGTTGTAGATCCAAAAAGAACATAGATAACTGCAAGTCATGTGAATTAAAATTAACGCGAACACCCTCCCGGGTATGTGCACCAAGTTGTGATTCAAAAAGTGGACACATCTTTGAAAAAAAAATACAAATTTCATATAACCCAATCGAGTTATTGAAAATTTGAAATTGTTCTAGGCTTGGTAACTAAGCCTAGAAAATATTTAAAAAAAACTCAATCTATCTCAGAACCCGATTGGGTTATTAGAAACATAATATATTTTTGAAAGCCTGTGGCTTAGGCCATTTCTAATGCTTAAACCGCGGAGCAGCAGAGTGAAGGAGGGCAAAAAAGCAGTAAAACTTGATCGTGCTCTAGAGAAAATGACATTTCTTCTACAATTTTGACATTTTCAAGCAATGGCGCCCCGTAAAAAAGGTATGTTTTATTTTTTTTTGTTTTTTTTTTGCATTTGTAATCAAATTAGGTTGTGATATTGATTTTTTATTTTATTTTATTAATTTCATATCTGATTCATCAAACAACCCAAGAAGACAAAAAAGAAATGAAAGACCACCCCCCGTAGTACACCTATTGCAAAACCCTCAAAATCCTCCTCAACAACCATCAGCACCTATAAACCCTCCTCAAAATCCTCCTCAACCACCATCGCCACCCGTAAACCCTCCTCAAAATTCTCCTCCTCCACAACCATTGCCACTCGTAGACCCTCCACATGTGTCATTAGGTCATGTAAATTCAACACAAGAGGACCCCATGCAATGCCTTAACCAAAATAGTACACAAATTAATATATTAGTCAATAGGTTGAAGGCTTCCGGTCTTTAGCATCACTCTACCCTCGCCACTACATTAGAAAAAATGTCCAATAGTGCAAATGAGGTGTCTCAAGAGGTGAAACAATGGGGTTCATGGAGAGATAGATGTTGTACATATTATGCTGATGGTTTATCATATGAGGATGTGAAAAGAAAGGCCATAAATAAATGTGACATATGTGCCCTTTTTACTGATCCTAATACTAGAACCTCCCTAAAAGATAATAAAAAATAGTTTCCTATACATTGGTGTGCTCATAGGGGGATGAAATCAGCTTTTTGGGATAAATGGTACATGGTATTTGACCAACCACCTTGTAATAATAATGAGGTGCCTTTATATTTTTTGAGGAAGATATACTATGAGTTTATCATCAATGAGAAGTCAAATTACTTTGAATTTCGTGTATTTGAGGGTAGAGGGAGAGGCTTTGCGAAGGATAGACTTAGGGCACGTAGGATTACCTGACCATAACAGAGGAGGTGTACTGTGAGAAAACCCCTCATTAATGTTGTGGTCCCATTAGTGGTGAAGGATTCTATGGATATACAGACTCTTCATGTAGTTGCATCATTGACTGATGTCATTAGCCAGCATGGCACTCAATTAGTTGGAGGAGAGGATGGATCAATGCTTGCGCCACCTTCATCTTCATCATATGCACCATTAGGATCATCCCATGTCGTTACATCTCCATCATCATCTGATGCACCATTAAGATCATCTCATCCCATGCCACCTCCATTATCATCAGATACAGTTGTAGGGTTAGCCCATCCCATTGAGCATATCTGCATCACTTGTAATCGTATATGTGACGGCATAGATAGTCAGGAGAGTGCGGATGGTTTGACATCACATTCATGTGTACATTGCGAGAGAAGATGTTAGGAATCCACTATTGAGGATATGGCCCTCACAGATGATCTAATGACAATGGTGTGTGGTAGAGAGCTGACATAGGTTTGTTTAAATTTGTGTTTTGACATGTTATTTTAATTAATTACCTAAATATGTTAAAAGTAAATAAATTTTTATGTATAGAAGAATCTAAATTGATACATGAATAATATGCATTGCAGGGTGTAGATGGTAGTACTAGCACAACAAGGAGTGCTCGTTCTAGTAGATGTGGATGGGTAGCTTGAACACCTGAGGTAATGTTTTATAAATATTCATAAAATAGAATAATACGTTGTTTTCAAAATATCACATCTTAATAATTTGTATGGTGGTAACTTAGTGCGGTTAGATAATTATACAATTTACTATTCTATTCATAAAATAGAATAATACTTTTTTTTCAAAATCCATTAAAGATGATGGTCTTTAATGCTTGGCAAACACAAGAAAGTCCAAACTGGTCCATGTGCCAGAAAACCAAACAGTTGCAGAGAATTTGTTCTTTTATTGATTCAAAACTTTATTGCATTCATTCTTTACCCAGAATGACCTGATTCATCGTGTATCCACGCTGAACTATATATTGTTTCTCTAACAATAACTCCTCAAAACTAATCAAACACCGACCCAAGATAGTTACAACTGACTGTTGCAACTTTTATTGCAATTTTTCAAACACAAAATATTGTTAATGTTGACTCAACTTTGACAACTAACACTTTCTAGAACCAACATTTATTGTAATGGTCTTGTAATGACCTTAAACGTATCAAAACTCCTATTCTACCCCTTTAACTCATGACTTTAGCCCTTTAGGACAAATTATAAACTTTTGACAATTTTACATTATTCTTGTATCTTTGTTGCAACTATTACCTTTCTGACTTCTACTACATAATTTTAAGATCACAATGACCTTTTTACACCATATGTGATCTTTACATCAATATTTAACACCTTTTAATCCATGAACCCCTAAATTGACCTTTTAGACGAATTGTGCTAATAAGGCATTATATAGCATCCCATTACATAAAGTGACCCTTAGGCCATGTAAACATGTGAAATGGACTTTATTGATCTCATTACATCCACAAATGAACTTTAATGGTCTTTTTTTAGTCTTCCCCTTCTAGGGTATTCTAAGTGACCCTGTCTTCGTTCTTTCTCCCTTGGTGCTCTTCACCATGTTGTATTGTTGATTTGATGTATTGGTGTATTAGTGTATGTCTGTTTGCTATTGCTTTATGGTCAAATAATTTGTTTTTAATGTAATTCAACTCAAGGAATTCATAAAAGGATGGTACTTCCTCAAGGAATTAAGTTGAAAGCAAAGGCTTAAATAGAGATCCCTGGCTTTTGGTAACCTAGACATCATACTTTTGAACAAGTTCACTTCCATGTCCAGCCATCATGACTCAAACTGATTTGAACTCTCACCCTCCATCCTTGGACTCAATTCAACCAATGTTGAACTCATACATAGACTCTTACCCCAACCAATCACTTATTGACTTCTCAATCAACCTTGAACATCATCTGGAACATCCAACCATCATTCTTTTACTCTTATTTCTTGTTCAAAATCATGAGTACAATATCTTATTGTTCACTAATTGTGAATGTCCCCAATCCTTCAATACACCTCTATGGCCTTCTAAAGACTCCCAACATATAACTTCTAAGACACCCCAAGAATCCCTCAACTTATCACAAGGTCCTTATCCTATCGCTCAAAGCACATTCACTTGTTAGTTCAGTAAACTCTACTCTCTGGCATTTCACCATCATACTAGGATAGTCCCTATATACTAGTCTATATCTTCACCATAGACAAGAACCCCTCTAAACCCTAGGTTCATAAGCACCCCAAATATTTTCATCACTGCCCATACCACCTACTATCAACCTAAAAGCACTCCAAATCCCCCCATGCTAAGGGTAAACACACTAAAACATACTCATTGTCAGGATACAACAGTCCTATTACCTACTGCAAAAGTGGTCCTAACCTCTGACCTCCATGAATACAATCCAGACCATCCTTCTCTAACTGTGACTAAAAATTTGTTAAAGAATAGTCTTGTGTGTGAAAGAATAGAAATTTTTTATATTGTAATAATGGTTCGTAAAATTTGTTTATAAACTTGTGATAATAGAGTTGTAGAGCATAAGAATTTGTGGGATTCAAGTAAATCATAATCTTGATTGTAAACTATTTCTTATATTTATTTGGTATTTTATAGGGCTTGTCAGGGGCTCATATTTCTGATATTGATGATGTCACCCTTTTTGCCATTGATTTTGGCTTACAGAGCTATGTGGTATCATATTTTGCACACCTCTTGTTTATAGTTTTAATTGAACCTATGTTGTATCATATTATTTTCCTTATGTCATTAGGAAAGAGGAAGAAACCATCAGGGACACTAAAACAAAAAAAGGTAATTAAGTCCAATTTAAGTATATTTGTTTAAATGTATTATGAACATTTCAATGGAGTCTATATTGATGAATGCACTTGACTTGTTTATTGTATACATGTAGAATCAATTGGGTTTCACTGAACTAATGAATGCACTAGGCATTGTTGATGTTAGAGAGAGAGAGAGAGAGCATACTAATTTTACTATACGTTGCATGTATGGGAAATAATGAGTACCTATTTTATACCTTACTTGATTCAAATGGATGGCAAAAAAAATGTTGATGACTAAAGATGATCATAAATTAATCATGTGTTAGATCGTCTCGAGATCTTTCCTATGCTTTTCGAATAGAGTGAATCGAACTCTGTATGTGGAAGTTATGTCTTCCAGAGCAAAGCCTATTTTAATTTCTTCATAATCTGATCATGTTATGGAGAATAAAATGCATAATTTTTACTTCTTCAAAACCAGATCAGGTTTTGAAGAAGTGAAAATTGTGCATTTTATTCTCCAGAACCCGATCGGGTTATGTAGGAGTTGAAAAAGTACTTTATTTTTCTTTTCAGAACCCAATTGGGTTATTTGAAATTTAGAAACCCGATCGGTTTATGGCTTGGGAAGAGGGTTGGAAAATGACCCAAAGGCTTGGAGGCTCATTTTCCCTCCATTTTTGTTCTTTTAGACATTTTTTCATCTTGTAAGATGAATTCTCGACTTTATCTTCATCAGGTTTGCAATTTGTCAAGAGGGCAGCTCTATAATTTTCACCATAATCTCATATTTCTTCTTAGCTTTCTAACCATATAATTTTTTCTATTTTTGGACAACATTAGCATAGTAAACTTTAATTTTCTTTACTAGTGTCTTGACAGTCCTCATAGACATGTCTACCAATTTTTTTAATAAATTTTGATATACTTAACCAAATTATAAATAAATTACATATAATTATTCTAAACTTGATTCTATACACTTTTAAAAAAAATTCATTTTCGATTATTTTGATGCAAGTTATGCCCAGTGCACGAACAAGTACCAAATTTTTCACGATGCGGTCACTTCAAAAAATCACAGAAAAAAATACTCATCAGAAAATTACAAAAAAAATACACAACTTCTAGATCTCACTCTTACATATCATCCTACCAAAGGGATTTGAAAAATACTAAATATAACTATATCTTTTGTACAGCGCACAGAAAAATCTATGTTATGTTTTTCTGAAAAAATCAAGAATAGGTTTTCGTGCGCGCGGGGTTTGACCCTCTTAATCTTATCGGTTTTTTTAAAAAAATAGTATTTTGGAAACTAGATTCAGAGTAATACAATTTTTATTTTTACACATCTTCTTATTTTAAGTGCATGGCCCTCAAAAGTCTGTTCCAAGTTCAGGTTTACCCAATTTCAGAAAAAATGTGTCTACTTATACCCCCCTTTTTGGTTCACAACTTGGTGTACATACCCTCCCTTAAGTCTAACTAAAGAGACAAGTCTAATGAAGGGAAAGAGGAAAGAGAGAAAACCCAATGGGAACAAACTCCCCCTCAAAATCTATAGTAATAGAGATGTAAAAGAAAATATTTTGTAACAAGAAAAGTGTGGACATCTGTTGAATGATAACCGTCATAGTGTTGAATAAAGAGATTCCTCTGAAACTAAGATGAAGATCGGGATCAATCTACATGAGTGCCCCCAATGACATTACTTGAGAAATGAGCAAATGACAAACAAAGTCAAAATATTTGTCAATCAAAGATACATAAGACAATAATCTGTGTATGTGCCCCCAACAATGAACAGATGGCAAACAAAGGCAAAACATCTATTAGTGAAGGATGCAGATGACACATGAATCTGTACGAGTGACCCCAATGAAACTACTCAACAATGCAAGAACAAATTGCTATTTAAAAATACAGGTGACAATTGTCTATAAAATTGATCAACTATGGAAACAAGGAAGCATTAGCACAAAGAGGCATGAAAGGTCCACTGAAACGAGTGCCACTAGAGAGGAAATGAAGGCAAGGCTAATACAAAGAAAGCGTGACCATGGCCTGTCTATGATGCAGAATTTGGTTCAACCTTTATTTCTATGATTTTTTTATGCAAGCCTCTACTTCTAGGCTGAAGTAGAATCTTTGGCTTCCATTCGAAATAGTTGTATGACATGAGAATGACAAAGGTTGAAAGCTCCATTCGTTCAAGCTTTGATCTTCTGTACCTGCAAAAAAAAAAATTATCTTCTTCCTAGCAGCCTTAGCTCTGATACCATGTAGAATTTTTAGCATAGATCTAGCTAGAAAGAAAACAAAAGATTGCAGAAATAGAGTAAAATAGAGAAGATCTGGTGTAAAAATAAAATCCAATCTTCTCATTTCTATAAGTCAATGATTTACAATATGCATAATTTATACAATGAAAACCACTGTATAAAATAAGAAATTACAATGAAGAGTTTCAGTTATCACAAATCATGCATGTGTAACAAATGAATTAATTTAGGAGTTGAGCAAAAATCACGTCCGCAAATTGTACAGACTTGTGCTCGCGTGTTACCAGAAAATATGATAAACGGTGATTACTAAATTCACACTAACATAACCACCATATTTTGTGTCATGAGATGACGTCTCTTAGAGGCATTTCTCTCAAACTAGCATGCTTGTGCTTCATATGTGCTTCCACACTTTGTGTGCATATTCAACAGAGCATTTTCAGACTATTATATTTAACCAATAAGTTCTCCCATCGATATGCTATTGTAGGGATTGTAGAATTGACTTCTACATCTTCTATTCACATTTACTTAATAGTAGTTTTAACACGCCTGTCTTAAACATCACACACTAAGAAAAAAAAAATTAGTATGCAGAGTTTTAACAAACACATTTTCTTTGAATTTTCAAACCGTTCTAACAAATCTTTTTCGTACATGCCTCCCAATTTTTGAATTACTTGAGATGTCGGTGCCTTGCGAAGGTTAATGACCAAGTTTGCAGAATCAGCTTTCTGCCTGCCAATTACATCAACTTGAAAGTTTGTAATGCTTTTCAACGAATACATTTCTACAAACCTTTGCAAATCATGGCATTTCATGGGTCATCTTCTTGAAGAATTCTATCAAATCCGTTCGTGTGCCAGTTACCGAGCCTCCATGTTTTGCGCTGGTGTATTTGCGATGGTAAAGGTCGCCAAACACGCCGATTACATTTTTCATAAGTTGTAGAAATTTGTTTTACACATGCCGATTACATTTTTCAAATGTTTCAGTTCCTTTTGACAAATGCACTTTGTGCATATCGTGCAACCACCCAAATTCTTTCCTCGACATGACTGTTGTTTGTAGAATTCTATCAAGAAGTCTACAAGCCGCAACTATGCTTCCACATATTACAATGCAAGTTTGCAGACCATTTCAATTGTCATGTCTGACAAAATCCCCAACTTATGTCACATTTTAGTGTTGTCCATACGTGCTCTTCCAAGGTTGCCATCTTCTCATGCGGGCATCGAAGATGTTGGGAAAAATCGGAGAAGTCGACATTTCACATGCCAATTGCATTTGATTTGAAGTTTTTAAATATTCTTGATAAATTGATTTCCTTCGAAACTCAAAGTCATTTCCATCCATGAGCCGCTATTTCTTTGACGTAAGCTGCCAAATATTCTATGCGCTTCCTTAATGATTCTACATTTCGCACGTGCAGTACCATTGCCCTATGTTTTGGGCATTGGTTAAGTTCTAGAGAGAATGCATCAAAGATAAAAATAAGTCAAATTTTTTTTTTTTTCAAATTTATGAAAATACAGTAAGTTTTTGTCAAATTTTTTATAGTTTTCGACCACAAAATATGTAGATCATGAAGAACAGATGATGAAAATTTTGAAAAAATCTGTAGTGTTTTCTGATTTTTCATCAGCAAAAATCTATAATATTTTCAGATTTTTTAAATTTGATCAATAATATATTCTGTGTGGAACTTAATCCTGTCCCCATATTTTGATGGACATTCCTACCATTTTCCAAGGTAATATCTTTGCAACAAATCTATTTTCTAATGAAGATTCCTATCATTGCTTTTCTTCAAGGCAACTCTATTTGCAGTCATAGAGAACACTGATCATGGTTGTGGAAGGTAGCTTTAACCCAGAAGATTGCTCGGGCTTGAAAGGTTCTAAAATTACTGCAAATCTTGCAATCAACATACTCCAAGAGGCCGCGTGTTGTTGTCACAATCTGGCAAATAGTCTATCTATTCTTCCCCCTTCATATTTTTTGACAGACGCGTAAGACTTTCGTACAGTGGCAGCAAATTTCATTGTAAACATTTAAAAATTACGATCATTTGCACCTGTAACCGACTAAAAGAAAAAGAAAGCGCATGGTGTGATTGAATTTGTATTTATATATAGGGGTTAGTCTTCTTTTTCTTCTTCGTGTGTTAGGAATTTCTTGTACTCGCTTGTTCTCTAGGACTGAACGACTCTTCTAGTATCTGCACTCTTCCTTTCTCCAATATCTACAATATAAGAATGGCTTCTCCGCTTCTCCAAAGCTGGAGTTTTACTCGACAGTAAGCAATGGAAGGGCTCATGACTCCATTGTATCCTGCGAAAAAGAGAAAAGGGGGGAAGAAGGGAAATGGGGTTGTGCAGAGTGATTGCAGGGCGCATGCAAAGGAAGGAAAATGATATCATTGACTCTACCTCTGCTTCTGCCACTGCAGATGATGATTTCATCTCTAGGGGATTCGATTCTGTTGCAGGCCACTCTAGAATATACTCCAATCTCAATGATCTTTTTGTCTACAACCCCTTAGAGGTTGTTCTTCCCTTCTTTGTTGTGATCTAAAAAAATTTACAAGGATAAAATTTATATGGGTTTCAAAATGTAGGAAATGGTAGGAAATGCTATAATAGTGGAATTTGTTCATTTATCATACCTAATTTCAGATTGGTTAGACATCAATTGTTGAAGGTTCATCCTCCTGCCACTCTTGACATGAACTGGAACGACCTGATCTTCACAAATTTGGGCAAAAGCTATTATGGCTGCAAATTGTAATTTATTTCAATGAAATTTTGTAAAGAGCGACCTCAAGAAGAACATTTTTCTTTTGTGCATTTTCAATTCCAACCCATAATGTAACCTCTTCACAATCTCTTCTTATGGATATAATTTGATAAATTGTAGTATTAAACCACCCTATTCAACCATTTTTTTAATGAAGGGATTCCTAATTTATAGATATCTAAACTAACCATGAAAAACAAGCTTATAAGTTATTCAATATATAGCTGATAGTCACAAATAATAGGATTATATTTTTTTTAACTATTTTCACATATAATTTAAAAACATCAATAATGTTGTATTCATCAATTCTAAGAAATCAAAACAAATCAATTTCGAAAAAAAATCTTTTTGAATTTATTATGTAATGAATTACTCTTTAGAATCAAATTTGAATGAGCTCATGGTCAATATTCTATATTTCAATTGAAAATCTAAGTTCTTGGGAAATATTATCTTCTTATTAAAATTAATATTTTAATTTATAATAGATATATTTTATTTTAGATAAGTATAGTTAGTGTATTAAATTAACATAATATAGAAGTCATATTTAAAATAGGTAACTTTTATTGGTTCTCTTCAAATTAGTTTGGAGATTTTATTTTATGATTTTAGTACTTTTAGATTCAATTATGTATTTTTTCCTTCTTGAATGAACATTTCAAATATGTGTGTGTGTGATATTTGGTACCTGTTAGATAGCCACAAACACTTCAATAGATCATTGTTTTAGTAACTTAGGGTTAGCAAAAACATGAAAACACACTAAACCCTCTAAAGGCGACCTATTGCCTTC
>MU225256.1:7325481-7350163 GCA_018584345.1 Thuja plicata | reverse complement strand
ATTAAGAGACTATAGCCATTTTAATAAAATTAATAGGCTAGGGGAATGGGGTGGAATGCAAGTGATTTCTTTGATTTAGAGATTAATTTAATTCCTTTATATTAAATACTATAGCCATGTTTGGTTTTGGTTAGATCTGATTGGTCGATATTGATTTGAATCGTATGGCTACAATAGTTAATATAAATCAGTGATAAAAATCACCTAGGACATTAAATTGGTTTAAAAGAAATATGCCAAACAGTAACAGGGTCACTTGGACATAAATCGAGGGCATGATCACACTTAGGGCAAATAGGGTCCATAGTTGTGACAGACCAATTTTAGGTGGTTACAATATGCACCAGCTTCGTGTTGGAGCTGGGGTCTGTTGATTTTATTTCTTGGTTTTTTATTTTTAAAATTAGCATAGGCTGAGGGTTTGTTGTGTGTGCTTTGCTGGTTATCAGCACTCCTCGTGCTAGTTTTTTGTTCGGGTCAGCCCCCAGTTTTGGCTGCTTTTTAAAATCAAAAACATTTCAAATATGCACCTAATTTTAAAATGTATTTAAACTTTGCAAGGATATATAAACTATGTAATCAAAACTTTCTCATCTAAATTATAGCACGGTCTATTTAATTTTACTATTTTTCCTTTTTAAGAAAATACACCCCTCTAAATGATATCTTTGGGCTTCTTCTACATATATTTATTTTTATTTAAATATAGGTATGCTAGTGTAGACACCTAAAACTGGGCTCAGCCAAATGCTCTAAATTTCACCAAAATGGATCAAATCAATTTCAAATGGACATTTATCAATCAAATTGGACAAAATCATTTAAATCAAAGGATTAAATAAATAATGACATCAAAATATTAAATATAATCCTAAATGGATTAATCAAACTATATAATTGATTTTAATCAATTAATTATATAGTTTAAATCAAAAATCAAATTGAACCTATTCTCCTACATGGCTAAATTAATTAATTGATTGAATTTAATAAATCCTAATATCTTTCAACATGAATTTGAGCAACCAATGAGGATTGAGAACACAAAGCACATGGATCACTCCTAATTTGCAATCTCAATCACTCATTTTAAAATTTGAATCTCAATCACTCAAATTTGTCCCTTTGTCCCAACCTTTGAGACAAGCATTTAAATTGACTCCCCACTTGAAACCGTCTCAAAGCCTTTCACTCAACCAAGGCTTAATCATGATCAAGTAACTCTACTCCCTACACTTGGGAAAATCCTATAAATAGAAGTCATTTTGAGAGCATAAGGAATCCTAGACATTCATGAGCAATTGCATCCTTATTATAGAGAAATTTAGCAAGATCATAAGCATTTGAGAGCATATTTGTACACATTTTGAGCAATTGAGATCATAATAGAATGAATTGCATTGGCAATTTGAGAGTTGTGAGCTAGAATAGGTATAATCAATTAAAATTCTCATTCTAGGATTGTCACTAGTAGAGATTAAGGCTAAGAGCTCTATTAGAAAAGCTTAGTTAGAGATCCATGAGATGTTAAATGCTTTATTTGTCAATTCTCAGATTAAATTGTATTATTGTTTCCATAGAATTGATAGATAGTACCTTTATTTCATGAAGGTATAATTTAAACATACACAAATGGCGCCCATCGTGGGGCTTTAAGCCTCTAAATCTCATTTTTATTTTAATTTTAGTTGTTTTTGGTGCATATTTCTACTAAATTTGCAGGTTGCAGGTCCAAATGACGCCTACCAGCAGAACAATGACGCCTGCCAACAGACAAATGACGCCTACGAAGGTCTTTCTTTCTCTGTCTTAAATTCTTTCATCGCCAATCAAACAAAGTGTGTTGCATGTGCACGTAAAGCGATGCCTGCAAGTCAGGAAATCATGCATATTAGCATTCTTTTACCGCCCGTTAACTTTTTTGTGTCACAATTTAAACACTTTTCATTGCATGTGATGTTTATTTTAACTTCAGTAATTATTTAAGTCACACCTAGCTGACTGCAAAGTAACGCCTAGGTCACTACAAAGTAATGCCTAGGTCACTGCAAAATAATGCCTATTAGCTGTAAAATGAAAGTTGTAGTTTGGTGTGTTTTATTGCTTGCAAATTGATAAATTTAGTTTTCTAAGGTTCTATTACTATGTTTTTTACAAATGAATAGACACCTAAAATTACAGAAACCAGAGGTGTGCATCAAAAGGCCAAGCAAAGAAGTAAGAGTTCAAAACAAGTACTTAAAATAAATTCAGAGTACTTTGATTTTAGAAAATTTAGAGGAGCAGGAATTATTTGAGCGGTATATCAAGGTTATTAATGCTTACAAGAAAAAGTTTCCATCTCTTAGGTGATTTCATGCATTAAGTCCTTAAGTTGATTTTGCAAATTTTACTAAGGAACTTAGTTGCATTGTCAATTTCACTCTGAGTTTTCTTCACTTTGTTCAATTGTGTTGACTAACTTGTTGGTGGAGCTGGAGAGGGAACGATCGTCACTAGGTGAGTGAGCAAAAACAAGCAAAAAACCTCAAAAAAGCGCCTAGTCTTTGCTAGCATCGAAAGAGTTATTTTTTATATCAAGATTTCTTTACTTAACTTGCGGCATTTCATTGATATCTAGTATAATTAGGGACACCCTATTATTTTCCATCTTGAAAGAAACATTAGGTATATGCTCTCAACTTTTCAAATTTGATCAAAAAGCCAAAAGTGTTGAGTTTGGGGTGGTAGAAAGAAAGGAAGGATAATTGAACCAATCACTTCATTTTTTTAAGAACCTCCTTGTCAAGAGGTTGAAAAAGAACTCAAGTGCTTGAAGTGTTTGGAATGAAGAAAAACAATAGGGATATGCTCTTCACTCTTTGAGTGAATCAAACTCCCAAACTTGTTGGACTAAGTTCATTTTCCACTTTCTATATACATGCTAGATGATTTAGAGACTTAGAGGGCCTGCCTCTCGAGTACATCCTTACAAGGACGGTGAGAGGGAATGACCCAAAGTGAGTGAAAATCGCTTAAGTTGCGATACTATCTGACCCACTATAAACAAATGTACTCTTCCTTAATGGGTTGTAGTGACTAAATTGTGCTTAATTTTCTTCACTTCCTCTAGTAGTCCTTCGAGATTGCGCAAAATCATATGTTTGTGTGTGTAGGAAGCCCACAAGGGGGTAAAAGAACTTTTCATGATTTAGAATGGAAGTGTTAATTAAAACCTTGATAAGTAGAAAGCTACCTTTTAGAGTCAACATTGTTTAAAAGTCAAATATGACTCTAGGTAGATTGATTGGAATTTATTCTTGTTCAAGACCCATTGAAATGAACGAGAACATACACTTAGTGTGTTTTAGGGTTATGATGCAAACTTGATGTGTGTGTTGCATTTGTATTTACATTTTCAAGCAAGAATACTAGTTAACAGGTTTGATCATATATTTACACTTTTAAAAACCCTAAAAAACTATGAAAATCAACTTGATCTGCAAAGTATCACCTACAGAAGTTTAAACGATGCCTACAATACTTTTTGTGATGCCTGCACATTTGAAATGACGCCTATCATTGTTTAAATACCGTGTAACTCGCTGGAAATTGATGCCTACAACTTGTTAAATGCCACCTACAAATAGGCAAATGCCGCCTACAATCTACAGAGTGTTGCATATAGGAATTCCAGTTGACACCTATACAATGCGAAGTCATGCCTACACAGAAAGGAAGTGATGCCCAGAAATAAACAAGGGTAGACACTAGACATTTCCCAAGGGTTTGAAAACAACTTAATCACATTTTTGGATACCCTTTTGGATATTTTACTTGTTTATAAGTTCAAATTGATCAGAATCCCCCATTATTAGAAAATTTTAAAAATCATTAAGGGATTGATCAATTAGGTGACAAAAAGCCAAGTTTTCTTAATCTATGCTCATGTTTTCTTTCACCCGATCACATTATATTAAGTTTGCCCTGCAATTTGATGGAACATATCTAAGGCAAGAGATTCCTTTTCCTAGTGACACTTTTACTTCTTCACGACTAACTCAAGAACCAATGAAGGAAGTAGAACCAAACATGGCTTTCCCATTCAAAAACATGGATCCTAACCTAATCAACAATGCCAACAGAGATAACACTAATAATAATGGAAATGGTGAGTTCAATAACAATGGGGCCAATGGAAGAGGAATAAACCCTAACAATCAAGGGGTAGAGCCTAATAACAATGGTGGAAATGTGAACCCTAATAATGAAGAGGAAAATCAAGAGAAGGTTAATAAGGCAGTCCAAAGCCCATTCTTCATGAAACTCATGGAGAAAGTATTAGGAAGGGATAGGGATAAGTATTTTCTATACCTAGCACAAGCGGGGACTAAACTCCCTCACAATTTTGATGTTGATCAACTCAAGCAAAAAGAAGAAGTAGCAAACCTAATCGACATCATGAGTAGACAATTTAAATTATTCCAAATGAAGTTGGACACAATGAAACAAAGCAGGGCTCCTAAACCCTTTTTCTATTGAGGCATTGTGTCCTTTTCCGTTCGACAAGACACTAATTATGGTCTCATTCCCTAGTAATGTTTTCTTTCCTAAATACAACAAGTATGAAGGAGCATACGATCCCCAAGATTATTTAAGGGAGCTTTGTAAATTGAGCTTGGATTTCACGCATGACATAACATATTTAATGAGGTTATTCCCACAAAGTTTAGGAGGCATGGCAATGGAGTGGTTTTCTAAGTTACCCTCTGGCATCCGTACTTTCGAGGAATTGGCCTCCAAATTCATAACTCGTTATTCTTACAATATCAAACATGAGGTTATGATGATTAATTTATGTAATACCGAGAAATGAGAGGGAGAAGGATTCCTACTTTTCCTACAAAGGTGGAGAGCGGTATTTGCTAGATACCCTCAAAGTGTACCCAAAAAGGAGAAGATGGATATCTTCATTAATAGCTTGAGTAATGAGATGAATTATCAGTTAAGATTACAATGTCCTAGGTCTTTCCAAGACCTAATTGAGAATGGAGTTACTACGGAGGAGGTATTGGTTAAAATTGAATAACTTAAGCTTTATAAGGATAATAAAAATACCAACAACAATACCTCCAATAACAATCAAAATAGGAATCCTCCTAAAAATAACCAATTTTGGATAAGGAACAATAACAAAGGTGTGGTCAATGATGGAGTTTTGGAAGCTAGTAATTTTAAGGCCACTCATTTTACTCTCACAAGAAGACCTAGTCAAGTTAACAATGCAAGTCAAGCACCCAAAGTGCCTCTCAACAACAACAACAATAATAATAACAACTTTGGGAATAATAAAGGGGCTAACAAGCCTAAACCTTTCTTTGCTCCAATGCCTAGAAGGACATTCACACCTTTGGGTGAACCACTTGAGAATGCATTGAGTACCCTAATTTCTAATAAGATTATCAACTTACCTAGGGCTCAACCCTATGAACCACAAATCAAGCCTGATTGGTGGAGTGAGTCCAATCATTGTGAATACCATATGAATCAAGGACAAAAAGTGAATTATTTCATGCGCCTAAGACATGTGGTGAAATATTTGATCGACAATGGTGTATTAAGATAGAAGGGCCCTAAAACAATGAGGATCAATCATGAGAAAGGTGAGTCTTCAAACTCAAACATACAAAGCAACTCTAAAGGTAACAACAATGTCAATTTTTCTCATCATTATGAAAATACTATCAATACCTTATCTAGGCATGAGCATGTTGTTAATGTTGTGGTAGTAAAGGAAAAACCCAAAGTGGAGACTTATAATGCTATCACTAGGGGGAAAGCATCAAGGATTACCCTACAAGGGGGTGCTCCTAAACCTATTGGTCCTACACAATCAACTATTTTGGCTAAACATCTATCTACTACAACAAAGCCTTATAGTTTGGTTGATCAATTGCAAAAGACTCCAGCACAAATTTCTATTTTGGAGTTATTAAAACTTTCTCCCAATCACAAGGAGATCTTGGAAAAACCCCTAGTGGAGACTAATGTTCCTATAAATTTGGAGGAAGAAAGTTTCAAAACATGGTAGGACATCTTTTTGCACCCCATTGTCTTTCATTTTTAGGACAAGATGATATGTCCATTATCCATCCCCAAAATTTTCCCTTGCATATAAAATTTTTAATCCAAAGGCATAGGGTCAACAGAGTCCTCATTGATGGAGGAGCCGGTCTTAATATTTGCACATTGAACCTTGTCAAGTCTTTAGGGTTATCTAAATCCTCTATTGATCCTAAAAATCAAATTACCATCAAGGCTTATGATGAGGAAGAAATATCTTCGAAAGGCATGATTGTTTTACCCATTCAAGTTGGACCTATCGAGAAAGACACCATATTTCAAGTCCTTGACATGAAGTTAACTTATAATATCTTATTGGGGGGGCCATAGATTCATGAGATGCAAGTGGTGCCTTCCACCTATCATCAATGTATTAAATTTCTACACATGGGTGAAGAAATCACAATTGGAGGAGATTCTAATCCCTTTCAATATTGCAATGCATTGAAACCTAGTCATGAATTATTTATTCCTCATAATAGGGAAGGATTCATCCCTAATGTCACCATTGAAGAAGCTAAAGAGGAAGGTTCAAATTTAACATCAAATGATACATCTACCTCAAACCCTAATCAAACTAACTCATCTACATCAACTAAGGGAAAGGAGAAAGTGAGTTATGAGGGTCAAAGTTCACATGAAAATTTAATTAAAACTTCTACACCAAGGGTAGAAATTTTGAAACCCTCCAAGGGGGAGAGAGAACAAACCAAGAAAGATAACAACCATAAGATGAGTGAAATGATGCATAAGTTTCAAAAGCAATGTAGAATCAATTCCAAAGGAGTAGGGGAATATTATTTTTTCCCTATTTCATTTACCAACTTCTCCTAAGACACATGGGAAACCATCAAGTGCTCATCCACCTCATAAATATATCTCTCATTTTGTAAGGGAAAGTGACAAATCAGCCCTAGAAAAGGAGGACAATGAAGTTTTACAATGGCTCTACGAAGAGGAAGACACTTCAAACAATCCCGTGGAAAGAGTACAACACATCAATATCCAAACTGATCAATATGGAAAGGGATTTAAAATTATGCAAAAAATGGGATACAAAGGAAGAGGACCCTTAGGAGTATGGAATAGAGGATTGCTAGAACCCATTGAACCTGCTTGGAGATCAAAATATGAGAAATCAGGAATAGGTTATCAAGACAAAGGAGAAATTTCAAGCCCTATGCATGATTTTTATGAGCATGTACACTTTGTAGGATTTAAAAGTGAGGATGATTCAGTAGATTATGAGTGGAATTCCCTATCTGAAGACTCTTTTCATGATAAAGAGGTTGATGTTATTCATACATATGCTACCATTCCTAATGTCAAAAGTCAAGAAAATGAGAATCAAAGTTCAAATTCTACACAAGCATCAAGTGAACCTCAAGAATCTAATGTATGTCAAGAATCTAGGGGAAATCAATGGATAGGTGAACCTTGGGTACCTTCATGGGGGGGTGTTCCAAATGTTATATTTAATCCACGTGCATTCCTTCCCATGAAAATCAACAAGGACTCTAGTGAGGAAAATTTGGATCCTACTTCCACGGAACACCTTGAGAAAGCACATGTTATAGACCTAAGAGATACAATGTACGAACCTTCAAATGAGGTCATTTCAATGAATCCTTCAAATGACATATTTCCTAATGATTCTTTATCCCTTCTTCATCCCAAACTCATTTATTGGGACTTAACCGAACCAAATGACCTATTATACTTCTCCAATGACAAAGCAATGGCCCAATACCTAAACGTGGTTGAGCCATATTCTTCCACCAATGAATACACTCCGTACATGATGATAGAGGTGGGGGTCCAATCTCTCAATCCACAAAATAAAATAAATAAGTTAAACAAAATAAAAAGGTCTAGTGGTGAAAACCACCATGTGGCAATGCTAGAACCTTAAAAAGTAAAAATATCAGATGTTTCCAAAGGTGAAAACCCAATTGTGGCACCTATGGGAGAGAGGTTGGACACCCTACCAGAACATGATGATGAGAGATCTCCAATTCTCATAGAGACAACAGAAAAGATTAACATTGGAACTGACTTGGAACCGACTTGGAACCAAATTTTATTCATTTAGTAGCATCTCTAACCCCATCATAAAGGAAGAAGTTCATTGAATTTTTTCAAGAAAAGAAAATCAACTTTGCATGGTCATATGATGACATGACAGGGTTAGATCCAATCTTTATAATGTACCATCTTAATGTGAGACCCGGCATCAAACATGTCAAGCAGAAGTTGAGAAAAATGCATCCACGTGTAGCCCTATTAGTCAAAGCAGAATTGGAAAGTCTATTAAAGGTTGGATTTATAAGAGTAATAGCCTATGTAGAATGGATCTCCAAAATTTTACCAGTTACAAAACATGAAAAATTCATTAGATTATGCATATATTTTCAATATCTTAACCTTGATTGTCCTAAGGATGATTTTCCTTTACCTATCATTGATGCTATAGTGGATTTAACAGCAGGACATTCTATGTTCTCATTAATGGATGGATTTAGTGGATATAATCAGATTCATATTGCACCTTAAGACCAAGAAAAGACTACTTTTACATGTCCTTGGGGAACCTTTTGTTGGAATGTGATGCCCTTCGGTCTCAAAAATGCTATAACAACTTACCAAAGAGCAATGACCACTATCTTCCATGACATGATGCATACCTTCCTAGAAGACTATGTGGATGATATTTTTGAAAAGTCACATCAAAGAAAAGATCATCTTCTTATACTAGAAAATATTTTCACAAGGTTGGAGCAATTTAAAATGAGATTAAACCCAAAGAAATGTGCATTTTGGGTATAATCTGGCAATCTCTTAGGTTACATAGTTTCTACAAAAGGCATAAAAGTGGATCCAGAAAAAGTGCAAAAAATAATGGACATGGAAACTCCCCAAAATATCAGTCAAATGAGGTCACTTCAAGGAAGACTTCAATCCATTAGGAGGTTTATCTCTCAATTGGCAGAAAAATGTCATTCATTCACAAGATTGCTACACAAAGTTACCATTTTTACATGGGATGATGAATGTGAACAAGCCTTCACTTTGTTAAAAACATACTTGGTCAACCCACCCATCTTGATGCCTCCTATCAAAGGAAAGCCATTATTACTATATATTTTAGCAACAAAAAGATCTTTAGGGGTCTTATTTGCACAAGAGGATAATGAAGGAAAAGAAAAAGCTATTTACTATTTGAGTATAACTTTGATCAAATATGAATTAAACTGTAGCTAAATTGAAAGAGATTGCCTAGCAATAGTTTTTGCCTCAAAAAAACTAAGACATTATATGTTGATGCACAAAGTGAATTTGATTGCAAAGATTGATCCTTTAAAATACTTGCTTAGCAAAACAACCCTAACTGGAAGGATTTCTAAATGGGTAAGGGTGCTTAGTGAATTCAAAATTGAATATGTGGACCGTAAATCTATCAAGGGCCCAATTATTGCTGATAAATTGGCTGAAAATCTATTAGTGTCTACTCATCCTATCCAAGTTGAATTTCCATATGCAAAAATAGTCATTGTGGAAGCCAAGGCATGGAAGTTGTATTTTGATGGATCCTATGCTTAAAATGGCTTAGGGACAGGAATTTTATTAATCACACCTCAAGGGTACACCATTCCAAAATCTTATAAACTTTTTTTTCCATGTACAAACAACATTGCAGAATATGAAGCTTTATTCATAGCCATCAAAATGGCTTTAGAATGGAATGTTACAGAACTGCAATTTTATGGGGACTCTCATTTAGTTATCACTCAAATAAATGATGAATACCAAACTAAGGATGAAAAATTGATGTCATATAAGAGAATGGTAGATGTTTGGAAAAAATATTTTTCCTTAATCACATTTGAGAAAATTCTGAGGGACAAGAATAGGGTTGCAGATGCTATGGCTACCTTGGCTTCATTACTACAAATGTCTGATCAAAATGTGAGGTATGAATTCTTGGTGGAAGAGTTGGTAAAATCGGCTTTTAACTTACTTGACACCCAAATTATTTCCCTTATTGATGGACATGACTCACCTTGGTATGGACCAATTTATTCCTATCTTAAAGACCAAGTTTTACCTATAGACCAAACTCGTGCTCAAAAATGACATTTTATAAGACAAGCCACTAATTATAACATCCTATTAGACACATTGGATCGCAAAGGTCTTGACAGAATGCTTCTTAGGTGTCTAGAGGAAGAGGAATTGAGATTAGCTTCAAAAGATGTTCACAAGGGGATTTGTGGGTCGCATTCGAGTGGGTTAAATCTAGCTAATAAAATCCTTTGCATGGGGTATTTCTAGAAAACCTTAGAAAAAGATGCTTTCCACTTTGTCAAAGTGTGTGCAAAATGCCAATACCATGGAGACATGATTCATGCACCTGCACAACAATTACATCTATTTATCACACCATGGTCATTTTACCAATGGGGTTTTGATCTTATTGGAATGATTTATCTACCTTCTTCAATGTTCATAAATATATAATTACAACAACATGATATTTTACCAAATGGGTAGAGGCCATACATTTGACAGCTACCATGGGAAAACAGATTTCAATGTTTATCCTTAATCACATCATTTTTAGATATGGTACTCCTCATGCCATCATCATGGATAATGGAAAATAATTTAAGAACAAAGATGTGGATGAACTTTGTGAAACTTTTCATATCACACGCCATTCTTCCTCCAAATACTATCCTCAAGGTAATAGACAAGCTAAAGCCATGAACAAGAACATTCTCAAAATCTTGAAGAGATTGGTTGATAAGTCAGGAAGAGAATGGCATGTGCAGATAAACCCAGCATTGTGGGCATATAGAACTAGCATCCAAACACCTACAGGAGCTACACCATTTTTCCTAGTTTATTGGGAAGAAGTTGTTCTACCTTTAGAGGTTGAAATCCCATCCTTACGAGTCTCTTTACATGGCTTAATCAATGATGAGGGTTATAGGGTCACCTGACTTCAAAAATTGGAATTGTTAGAGGAACACCAAACACAAGCCTATGAACATTTGAATGTCTATCAGAATAGAATCTCGAGACACTACAACAAGCATATCAAACCAAGAACCTTTCAAGTGGGAGACTTAGTGTTACGAGAAAACCCTAAAAACCAATCAAATAGGGAAAAGAAGGGAAAATGGGAAGCAAATTGGCTTGGACCCTTTGTAATTACTTCCTCTTTTGGAATAGGGACTTACAAGCTAGCTGATTATGAGGGTGATGAATTACAAGAGCCAATTAATAGCATCCATCTAAAGAGGTTTCATACCTTATTAGATGAAAGAGTATAGGAGGAAAGAGTATCAGATGAGTGTGTATCTAATTATTTCATCATCATTCTTTGTATATGAGAAAAATAAAAAAATAAAAAAACATGAGAAAATTCAAAATCCAAAAAACATGAGAAAGATCAAAAGTAAAAAATAATGGAAAAGCAGAAAATCTTAATAAAGTCTCTTAGCTACATTGTCGCATTCTAGGTTTCATTTTCCCACGTTTCACATTGTTAAATTTATCACTTGGGAGGAATCACATTGGTTCTTGGTACAAACAGATTTAGAAGTGCTACATTTTGGTCACATATTAGAAGCAAATTTTTAGAACTTGAGAGGAGAGATATTGTTGAACCTTTGATGGATATCATTGTTCAAACCCAAGCATTTGACATTGCAACTTGATCCTTGAACTTCATTGACTTATTTTTATCAGTATTAAAAATTAACAAAACCCTAAATGATCATAATGTTTGGAATTATATTGAAAATATTGATACATAAAAAAACACTTAAACTTTTTGATGGTATTCATTGCATTTTGTCATGTCTTTTTAACTAATCGATGATGTTTCGACTAGATTGGAGATGATGAAGACATGATATTTTTCTTGACTTTGAGTAAGTGTTTTGAGGAAGATCCACCAACTTGTGTGAATTTTTCTAAGGACATGGTCATCAAAGAACCATTGAGGACTTTCATATAGGATGGGGGGTTAACCTTTTTTTGTTTACACAAAATGATACCTTGGCTATTTAGATCTTCCATATCTTAATACCAAAATCCACTTGCAAAATTGAATCTGATGAAACCGGTATTCATACTCCCATAGTTGGTTATTCAAATAGTGAGGGTTGTACTAGTTTCCCAAGGGGTTACCAAAATTATTAAAGTGGTATTCATATCATCATGATGTGGTCAGTGATGGTTGTACTTGCTCCTAGTTCCACAAACGCTCAATGATGATCATATATCTCTTTTGCATTTCTTTCGCAAAAAGCTAGTGACAGTTAGTTGCATTGCATTGCATTATCATGTTATATTAATTGCATTATTTAGAGTATTTTTCCAAGTTCAAAGGGGGTTAATAAATTTTGGGGGTTCAATTATCAATTATCATGTTTTCAAATCAATGATGTGAGATTATATTTTGCATTCATTCATAGCATTAATCATTATTCATTATTATTATATCATAAAATCAAAAGAAAAGAAGCATTAATCATTATCATTTTACATCCATTTTTAGAGTGCATTTCATATAATTTTGCATATATTCAAAATCCAAAAAAACTAGTTACTTTCATTTTACCATTGCATTCATCATAAAATCAGAACAACATATAGTAGTAGTTGCATAAAATCATTGCATCCATCTATCTATGTCATATATAAGATAAACTGCATCCATCCCATAATAAAAGTAAATGCATCGTAGACATCATATAGATCTGCATATGAAGAAATCTCACATCACATCATATAGATCTGCATATGAAGAAATCTCACATCACATCATAACACATTATAGGAATTAGAGAGCATCAAATAAGTTTCCATCAAAGAAATGTCCATAACATCTGTATATCAAGATACATCATCGACAAAATGATACATCATCAAAGTCCTGATCAAAAATAATACAAATGATACATCAATTTATATCCAGTGGATCAATATCAAATCTATCTCAAGACCTAGAAGGGGTACCTAATCCATCACCTATACCTATACTTGATCCGTCACCTATCCTATCAGGATATTTGTCACCTGATCTATCTTGTGTAGTCGGTGGTTCCTGACTGGTGCTAGCTACACTAGGCATATGTGTCATCATCATCATGAATTGTTGCATCATGGTAGCCACCTGATCAATTTGAAAACTCATAGATGTCATCCCCGCCTATAAGGTCCTCACATCCTGTGTCAAGGCATCTATCACCTGTGGAGGAGCCTGTGGAGGATCCTGTGGAGCTAACAGTACCTGTGGTATAACCAGAACCTGTAGAGGCACCTGCTGTGCCAAAATCTATCCCTATAAAGGAGGAGCCTACTGTAGAGGATCCTATACTCCTAGAGCATGTCTAGAATCAACTATCTATGCCTGCCTTCCAATCCTCTATCTCTATTGTCCCCATACTACAGCTGGTATGGGATGAACATGTCCCTGTCTCTATCTAGGTTGTTTGTATCCACCATGCCTAGCCCTGACATGTCCACCCCGCATTCGAGGTCCAACCCGTCCTCTGCCTAAAGCCCTAGGATCTCTTTGTACTCTAGGAGCTTGTTATCTCTGACCTCTCACACCACTACCACCACCGCCGCCATCTCCACCATCATCATTAGATGTATCATCCAAATTAGGAATGGGCTCTGCAGGATCAGTAAATCTAGTGAATCTATAGTGAGAAACCACTCTCTATACTCTGCAGACATCCCAGCATCAGCAACATGATCTAACATGTCCCACTGGATGAATACCAATCTGTCAATCTCAGTGCATGTGAATAGCTAATCAACCTACGCTCCCCACATGGATCTCTCTGCATGTACATGTGCATTTAATGCCATACCCTATGGCATATCTTATACTCTTCCATAATGTCTCAAAACTCGCCCAGAGTAGAATCTCTTGATAAAAAGTGGTGATCAACCAATCATCCACCAAGGGAAAAACATGTATGAAAGCTCATCATCATCCTCTCTCCAACCCTCGCATCCAAGGTAAGGTCTCTAGATGACCTGATTGATGTCATTGATAGTACAATGCTAGTACTCAAGCTTTCCCATATGATGCTGGACAACCATCGCATCTTATAAAAAGGTATACAGTCATCCTCGACCTCATACTTGAGCTGTTATAGGTCTCATCATAGGGATGTTCTCCCGCATCCATAACTATAATAAGATTGCACCTGTTGATAAAGTTGCACTCGCCCGATATAAAACCTCATGAAAATCATGATAAAGTTGTGCCAAAATATAGGAGCCCCAATCAAACAATCGAGGATGTGCAATCAAGTCCTCCAAGATCTGACCCCATCCAACTGAGAAATTGCGACCTCATCTGTCAAGAAGAAGTAGTCCTCCTATCACTGCACCTAATACTGCTGGAAAAGTGGAGAATGAATAAAACTATGCCCATGTGATTGTATCATCACCAAAGACATGTTTGCATATTATTTCATCATATACCTGATCATAATAAACCCGCTCTCCTTGAGTTGGGATATAGAGCAATCTATAGACATCCTCAGGAGTAATCGTCATCTCGTCGAGTGGAAGGTGGAAAGTATTGTGGTTAGAGTGCCAACGCTCTACCATAGTTGTAAGTAAACCCTAGTTAAGTTGGAACTGAGGAAGCTCAAGGAGGAAACTCAATCCACATTGTTATATAACATATAACTCTGGATCCGTCAGCTCATCGAATAAATCAAGGATCCAGGAAGCTAGATTTTGTACATATAACTTATGGAACCGTGCTTGTTTTGCAAACAAGGGAATTATATCAGTATCATTATATCAGTGGATCATTTTAAGTCAATCAAACCAATTCAATCTATCCTTTTTCTCTTTTTGAGCGCATCAACTTATTGTTTCAAACTCTAGATCTTGAGAAGAGACCAATATGATCAGTTATCCTATCAACCAGTTCTCTATCCTATCAGATTGACAAATCAAACATCCATTGTTATGATTATCCTAATATCTTAAACACTTGAAAGCATTACTAAACACATCTATCTATCTTGGAAATCAATCTGGTCATCCAAATGATCAATCAAAAAGCAATTTTTGCTAACTAAATCAGATTTTTCATCAATTTCATTGCAGGCGTCACTTGGTATAGTGTACATGTCATGTCATGGCTAGGCATCATTTAGTCTATGATGGGAATGATTTGATTCATCTAAGGCATCACTTTACAGTGTACACAACATTTCATCTTCCTACGCGTCATTTTAAACCTATTAGGCGGTATTTAAAATCTACTTTTTCCCTAGGATTTGATAGGCGACATTTTATTGAGAAAATGAAAAATTTTAACCTAATCTTAAGTAGAATTTTTCTATGCACAGGCATCATTTCTCTAGGCGAATGCGACATTTACATGTCTAGGCATCATTTAATCTATTCTAGGTGTCATTTGACCTAAACTATCCTAGAAAGCATGATTAAATGCAATAAATGCACTAAGGGATTCAAAACCACTTACAGGAGGTCCATACTCAAGGGGTCTCTAATACTGGAATGCTCGCTCAAACCGATGCTCTCTAATAGGGACCACCATTGCTATCAATCTCAGCAAGATCAAAGCAAAGTCTCTAGGGTAAAAAAGTGAAAATGAATAGTAAAAATGGGTTTTTCCACCTATTTAAGCTATATAACTTAATTTTGGAGGGATTTTTGACCTATTTTGACCTAATCTACATTTTCTTCACACTGGGGCATGTTATGTTGCCAGTGTCACCATCAATGTTTTTTAGAAATGAAAACATATTGGATCTAATTTCTATTAGTTTCATCATCTTTTCAATCTGGATACCAATTTGTTTCTTTTATGAGGGGGCATTATCATAGTATCAAATCAGAATATGCATCAAATATCATTATCTTAATCTGGGAAATTATCAGTGGGGCATTCCACATCTTATCAAATCAATCATTATCAAGATCGGAGTTTCAAATCAGGGTATCACATCAATCCGTCAATCAGGTTATCAATCATCAGATTAGGTTATTAGATCAGTTTTGTATTAATCAATCAATCAAGTATCAAATCAGTGATCAGGACATGCAATTTTCTTTGAATCAATGCGCTTCTCACATCAATTCAAAGAGGGGCATTTGTAGACACCTAAAACTAGGCAAGTGTTCTCTAATCAAGTAAATCTACAAATCTCAACCAAATACTCTAAATTTCACCAAAATAGATCAAATCAATTTCAAATGGACATTTATCAATCAAATTGGAAAAAATCATTTAAATCAAAGGATTAAATAAACAATGACATCAAAATATTAAATATAAGCCTAAATGGATTAATCAAACTATATAATTAATTTTAATTAATTAATTATATAGTTTAAATCAAAAATCAAATTGAACCTAGTCCCCTACATGGCTAAATTAATTAATTGATTGAATTTCATAAATCCTAATATCTTTCAACATGAATTTGAGAAACCAACAAGAATTGAGAACACAAAGCACATGGATCACTCCTAATTTGCAATCTCAATCACTCATTTTAAACTTTGAATCTCAATCACTCAAATTTGTCCCTTTGTCCCAACCTTTGAGACAAGAATTTAAATTGTCTCCCCATTTGAAACCATCTCAAAGCCTTTCACTCAACCAAGGATTAATCATGATCAAGTAACTATACCCCCTACACTTGGGAAAATCCTATAAATAGAATCCATTTTGAGAGCATAAGGGATCCTAGACATTCATGAGCAATTGCATCCTTATTATAGAGAAATTTAGCAAGATAATAAGCATTTAAGAGCATATTTGAACACATTTTGAGCAATTGAGATCATAATAGAATGAATTTCATTATAAATTTGAGAGTTGTGAGCTAGAATAGGCATAATCAATTAAAATTCTCATTCTAGGATTGTCACTAGTAGAGATTAAGGCTGAGAGTTCTATTAGAAAAGCTTAGTTAGAGATCCATGAGATGTTAAATGCTTTATTTGTCAATTCTTAGATTAAATTGTATTATTGTTTCCATAGAATTGATAGATAGCACCTTTATTTCATGAAGGTATGATTTATACATACACAGCTAGTTTAAGTTAGTTACAATAACTAACTTCCTTATCAATGAATGCATCAGTTTATCCTTCAAGTTTTTGTAACATGGTAAACTTGTTTATGAATGAATTATAACAAGTATCCCTTTTATGAATGAAGACATCGACATTTTTATAGACTTTTGGGTCACTTTTGAAACTAACGCAACTCATCGATGAATTATGACATCTGCAATTTAAATAGCTTCCAAGCCCTTCATCGGTGAAATAGGCTACTTTGGAAACTTTATAAAATGATCAATGGAGAATGACTACACAATATAGAGCATCCGATTGGCATTTTAATAAAGTGAGGTAGCTTATTAAACTTAAATGAGCTCATAATTCTCATTGATGTACTAAGGAAGAAAACATGTGTGACCTTTCCCAAGTCAATGCTTTGCAATTTTTAGGTTCAATAAAACATTTTCATCTGAATATGCCTATACCTTTACCTCTTTTAAAATTGCATTAATGTGAGAGTTGTTAAATTTTTCAACCAATCATCAAGTTGCATGGACCAACTAGAGTTGGTTTTTCATGATGATTTTGATGATTTGAAAAGATGAGAGACATATCAACTAACTCGCCAAAAGACTCAGAATGAAGATCATTGACTCAAACCACATGACGACCAACCTTGAAAATTTTCTTACAAAACACTCATACTTGACTAGTCAAATGTTGAATTTAATACAAAGTTTAAATTTTTGGCTTGTTTAAAATGGGGCTAACACTTGGTTAAAACCTAATTCATTATGTAATTTCACACCCTAAGAACCCTTTCAATGATCAATTTGAGACCATCAAACATTCATTTTAATTATGTACTAGAACTCAATTTGCTTAATCATAGATTCATGACTTTTAAAATCCTTTTTAAATTGAATATTCTACTCAACATAATGTACTTGTGGGGGATTGGCCTCAACTACCCACAACATTTACTTAGAATCAACATACTTTTCGAGTGAATATCTTTCCTTCTAAATTTGGAAAGATTTAATATTTATTTTATGTGTAAATAATTTAGTTAGTAAGCAATTTTCTAGCCATTTGAGAGCTATGTTCATCTCTAATTCTTTTTATAATAATTTTAGTTACTCACCAACATAGTGGCTTTAGATGTGGTCCATATCTAAACTCTTTTGGAAAATTTGGGTAAGACATTTTACATATTTTTATGTTCATTTTTCTTTGACACGTCATGTTCATTCCTCATGTAGGGGTCAAGGACATGGTCATAACTAGAAATCCCATTGTTAATCTCAAATTTGTGTTATCTATACTCCTTTATAGGTTGATTTTGTAGCATCGTAAATTGTTTCCCTATATAATTTCATGCTCACATAGGTCAATTTGTCATTTGTGACCTCCCATGCCTAACCATGTTCAATTCTAACCACACTAATTTAAAATATGACATCTGCAATGCATTCTGGACCTCTGGTCCTTCACCTTACTTGAGTAAGGAGGTTAAGACCACCTATGGGATCCTTGTCCTAGGTAAAGATCGCCTGCATTTATGTTGACCTAGGAAAGGATCACCTAGGGTGATCTTTCCTTGATGAAAGGGGTCCAAATTGAGACCATCTAACAACTACATTACAGGATCGAGAAAATAGTTTTTTTTGTTTTTCAGCTTTGAAAGTTCAAATATGTTTCTCGAGGAGAGGCATAAAAGAAAGCTTACCTCCCTCATTTGAGACATCATCACCTAGAATCACATCATGTCAATTCAATCATTAAAGGTGATATTTAATCCCACCATATTCTTTAGATCTAAGTGGTGTGGCAAGTTGCAACAACCTCCATGCAAGCATGTCTTTATGTTTGATTCCCTTTTAGGTTTTGTTGTCATGTTATAGCATAAACAGTTGTGATCACATTCAAAGAGAAACTTTCATTGAAACAAGTTATAAGTCTCAAATATTTCTATCTTAGAATTAGCTTGTGCTATATTATAAAATGCTTTCATTTTAATTATATTTCATGGTTAATTTTGAAACTCCAGTTTGGCCTAGAGACAAACCCCCAGCAACCCATCAATTTTCCTTATTTTTGTGTGTGGATGATAGAATAAAAAGACACAAATGTGGAATTAGATTGAGTAGATAGAGACCTATAGATCTGAATTTAGTATATCCAAAAAAGAAGGGTCTCAATTTCCTTGAGTGATCTAGTCTCAAAAAATTAAAACAATATTTTTGGGGAAACACCTGAGCAACATCATGATCCCAGATTTACTATTTTTTTTGCATCCAGTGCTTCCAAGTCTAGATTACCTCAAGTGAATAAGTCCACCTAATTCTAGCCTAAAATCTAAATTTGAGTTCCTTTCTATCTCCCATTTCCAAACCTATCTCTAATGTTTGCATATCTACTTTTTGTAACACTGTATATGCTGAAAACTATTATTTTCTTACCTTTAGCCCTAAACTCAACATCCACATTAAATATTTTAGTATCAATTATAATTCAAACAAGGATACTAAATTCACTTTGTTCCCAACCTCTTGAGTGAAGTGGATCACTCTCCTTCAATAGTAATTAAAGTGGAAATAGGCCTAGTTTCCTTATTTACGTGCAAAATCTAGTCAACCCTATTTCTCCACATTACATTTTGGTGAACCCAATGCATCTTACATTTTTTTTACCTATGATTTTTAGATCTAATTTATGTGCATTCCATTAAGTCATATTTGCAATTATTTCTGGCATACACCATTTATACTTTTTATAATTCATACACTTAAAACCCTAGTTCATCTACAACTTGAGATAGCATACTCTTGCATATTTCATTTTTTTAGATTTGATCTTTCACAATGGAATTCATTAAATCTAATTGATTTTCTATTTCATGTATGATTACATTTCTTCTTAGCTATATTTATTAAAATCACATGTTAGATAATAACTTCTTTCATTTGATGTTTCTTATATTCATTCAGAGTACTCTTACCTATTGCATCAAAAGACTTTCAAATACATTTCTTACTTGTAAATCATTTCTCAAATATTTTTCACATTTTCATGGTTTTATATGATAACATTTTTAAGAAAGTTTATGGAATGTGTAGATCTCATAAAAGATTATGTAGACAATGAAAATCATAGAAATGAACCACACTTGTACATCCCCTATGCTATCTTTTGTCAATGAGTCTCACCAATTGAGATGCAACATTGAAGAATAGTAATGGGTCTTCTCCTCATGCAACAAAACTTTGGTGCAAGAGGGACAAGCCCAACATGTTAATCTTCGTACATATATCACTCTAGATCCTCCTTATTCTCCTAAATCTTATCTTAACCATCAAAATATCTTAATACAAGATGATATTATGATTTTTATTCATGATCTATCTCATAACTAGTACTAAATAAATATGAATATTTAGCCAAACCTACTTCTTCCCAACCTAACAAAGTGGATATGAGTAATGATGTTAGGATTAGGAATCTCCCTATGAAGATAAATTATCCTTATATTCATACCTACACAACACCTATCAATGAGATCCATGATGAAGGCATCTCAATTTCAAAATCAAAGATATACTATGAAATAGTTTATGACATTATCTATAAGCGAGGATATAATGTAGAAGGTCTTGGAAAAATAGAGCAAGGAATAAAATTCCCTATGGATCCTCCTTTACAATGCACTAGAGAAGGCTTGGGATTTGCAACTCTAGAAAAATATTATTCATGATACACCAAATGAAATTAATTATCCTTCTACCTCATATTTTGAAGATCAAAACAAATAGCCAATGACTATCCTTTAACTCTATGGGTTAGTGCAGGATCATGGGGGGCCAAAAAGTGGCGATGGGAAAAAGAGCATATTTTATCTGCCTAAAAATGTACAAATCCACGTTGACTTTTTGTTAGGCTTGGGTGTTAATTAGTACACCTAAGCAAAGAAAACACCTAAGAAAATTTGGTATCCGATATTGGATACTAACGACAAAAAATTAATGTATCTAATACCAGGTATTGATCTGATATCAAATACATTATGTAAGGGTATATGCACGAAGATGGGGGACCAAAAAGGTGCAAAAAAAATTTTTGGTCCCCCAAAAGCAATAGGGTGTACGCCCTATAGCACGCACGCTCTATAGGGCGCACGCGCTATGGCTTGGATTGCATGAGCCTAAGGCTTGGGAAATCAAATTCAATAGCGCATGCACACTATAGCACATGTAGAACATAAGCACTATGTAACATAATGAAAATGCTTAAGGGAGGGAGGAAGAAAGCCCAACAAGCCTTGCCAAACCACTTCCAGCACTAGGCCAATACATAAAATGTAACATTTAAGTATATTTCTTCTACTTAAGTTACATTTTATGTATATAATTTCAGGATGTTTGAGAGTGGTTTCAACTTCATAGGAGTTAAGATAAAGATTCTGGATTTTGAGGGTTTTTAGGAAATTTCAGACTTAGCCAAATTTCAGGAATCAGCACATTGTCTTCAACATGATTCTCAATGGACTATTGATTATAACCTATGCCCTTGAGTTTATTAAGGACACTCTTCAGGGTTCTAAGTGGTTTTAATGTATCATAAGGTGTCATAATAGGTCCTTAGTGGTCCTAGGTCCCCTTAGGACCCATTATGACCCCTTAGGACACATTAGGGCCTCTTAAGACCCCTTAGAACACATTAATCATCATAGGACACACTAATGGGCTCTAATATGTTCTAATGTGTACATAAGGGGCTATAATGGGTTCTAAGTAGTCCAAGGAACCCTTAGGACCCATTAAAACCCCTTAGGACCCATTAGGACACATTATGACTCATTAGGACCCCTTAAAACACATTAATAGTCATAGGAGCCATGAGAGAGAGAGAGAGCACATTAATCTCCATAGGACACTCTTTAGAGTTCTAAGTGGTTATATTATATCATAAGGGGTCATAATTGGTCCTAAGGGGTCCTACAACCATTTAGGAACTATTAAAACCCCTTAGGACATATTAGGACCTTTTAGGACCCCTTCGAATTCATTAATAATTATAGGACACACTAATAGGCTCTAATGTGTCCTAATGTTTCCTAAGGGGTTCTAATGGGTTATAAGTGGTCCTATGAACCCTTAGTGCCCATTACGACCCCTTACGACCCATTATAGCACATTAGGACCCATTATAACCCCTTAGAACACATTAATAGACATTGGACTCTTTAGAGAGAGACAGAGAAGGTGATCACCCATTATGACCCCTTAAGACCCCCCTCTCTACATCTTAAGGGTTGTAAGGATTTTTAAGAGGTCCTAGGATACATTAATGTGTCCTAAGAGCCCTTACCATACACTAATGAATGGTAAGGGGTCTTAAGGGGTCATAAGACACATTAATGTGTCCTAGGACCCCCTTGTGATGCCTTATGGCCCTTTAGGACCCCTAAGATGCATGGTAAGGGGTCCTAAGGGGTCCTAGGACAAATTAATGTGTCATAGTACCCCTTATGACCCATCTCTCTACATCTTAGGGGTAGTAGGATTTTTAAAGGGTCTTAGGACACATTAATGTGTCCTAGGACCCCTTAGACCCCTTACAACCCCCTATGACCCCTTACCATACAGTAATTAATGGTAATGGGTCCTAAGGGGCCTTAAGGGGTCTTGATACACAATAATGTGTCCTAGGACCTTTCATGACCCCTTGAAAAATTTTAAGACACCTAAGATGTATGATAAGGGGTCCTAAGAGGTCATAAGGATCCTAGGACACATTAATGTGTCTTAAAACCCCTTAGGACCCTCGAGGACCCCTCTCTCTAATTATTAGGGATTGTAAGAGTTTTTAATATGTCATGGGACTTCTTAGACCCCTTACAACCCCTTAGGACACCTTATCATACACTAATGAATGGTAGGGGGTGCTAAGGGGTTGTTAGTGGTCGTAAGGGGTCCTAGGACACATTACTGTGTTGTAGGACCCCTTAAGACCCCTTACAATAAGATAATGAATTGTAAGGATTCTTAAAGGGTCCCCAGTGGTCTTAAGGGTTTCTAGGCCACATTACTATGTTGTAGGACCCTTTAAGACCCCTTATGACCCCTTACCATACACCAATGTATGGTAAGGGGTCGTAAGGGGTCTTAAGGGGTACTATAGCACATTAATTTTTCCTAGAACCCCTTATAAACCCATAGGACCCTTTAGCACACCTAAGATGTAGGGAAATGGGTCATAAGGGGTCCTAGGACCCCTAATGACCCCTTAGTACCCTTTAGGAATCATCTCTCTACATCTTAGGTTTCATAAGGGTTGTTAAATTGACCTATAACATATCACGGTGTCCTAGGACCTCTTAAGACCCCATAGGACCCCTTACCACACACTAATGTATGGTAAGATATCATAAGATGTCTTAGGGTGTTCTAGGACACACTAAGGTGTTCTATGACACATTAATGTGTCCTAGAGCCCCTTATGACCCCTTAGGATACTTTAAGATCTCTAAGATGTATGATAAGGTTTTGTAAGGTTTCTTAAGGTGTCATAAGGAGTTTTAGGACATATTAATGTGTCCTAGGACCCCTTATCACCCCTTACAGCCCTTAAAGACCCCTCTCTCTAAAACTTAGGGGTTGTAAGGGTTGTTAAGGGGTCCTAAGACACATTAATGTTCCATGTGACCCCTTATCACCCCTTAGGACCCCTTACCATACATTGATGAATGGTAAGGGGTCCTAAGGTTTCCAAAGGGTCCAAAGGGGTCCTAAGACACATTAATGTGTCCTAGGACCCCTTCTAAACCTTTAGGACCCTTGAATACCCCTCTCTACATATTGTGTGTGTGTAAATGGGTACCTGTCAGAAACAACACAAACACTCAATAGGTCATTGCATTAGCATAAATGGTTAGTTAAAATGTTAGAAACCACTAATATCGTCCTATTGCCTTCTAACTAGAAAGAGTGTAATGAATAAAATATTTAGCCCTCAGAATATGCTATAAATTAGTGACCAATACTATTCTAGCATGAAGGATTTGAGATTAAAAACAAGCTAAAAGATGATAAAACATGCAATCTAGCTCTAAAACATGAGATGAGAACAATGTAGAAACATGAAATGAGAGATGAAATATTATTCTAGGATTAATCTAGCAGCATAACAATGTATTTTTGATCTAAGGTGAAGGCTTATTTGCTCTCAAAACAGGCTTCTATTTATAGAAGAATGGGAGAGAGAGAGAGAGAGAGAGAGAGAGAGGGAGGACAAGGTTCATTTATGAATTTGGAGATTCATAAATGAATATGTAAGAGTCTTTAATGCCCAAGGCATTAATAAGGCATAGGAGAGACATGGGCTTAAGGTCTTCATATTAATGAAGGCATTAATGAATGCCTTAAAGAGGGAAGGGAGGATGTAAGAGAATATGGACTTTAAGAAAGTCCAGCTTGAGAAAGTGGACTTTCTCAAG
>MU225256.1:7291774-7304654 GCA_018584345.1 Thuja plicata | reverse complement strand
CTATGGAGGAGGAGTATTCTTCTTTGATGAAGAATCATACTTGGGATCTTTGTTCTCTTCCTAAGGGAAGAAAGTTAGTGCGATGCAAGTGGTTGTATCATACTAAGTTTGTTGTTGATGGTTCTATAGATAAGTACAAGGCATGTCTTGTTGCAAATGGTTTTTCCTAGGTTGAGGGTAAAGAATACACTGAGACATTTGCCCCTGTTTCCAAGATGAACTCTATTCACCTTGTCTTATCCCTTGCAGCCTCTCAGGGATGGCCCATTTTTTAGATGGATGTGAAGAGTTCTTTCTTGTACGGTGATCTTACTAAGGAGATTTACATGGAGCAACATTAGGGACTTGTACAGGATTCCTCCTTGGTTTGCAGACTTCAGCGTTCTTTGTATGGTCTCAAACAGGACCCTCGGGCTTGGTATGAGAAGATGGACTCCTTTCTGCTTTCTACAGGATTCACATGTTGTCATTCTGATCCTATAGTCTACATTCAACATCTTGAGGATGAGGTTTTGATCCTTGTTCTATATGTTGATGATCTTCTCATCATAGGTAGCTCATCTTCTATGATTCAGGATGTTCAGCACACATTGATGGAGCAGTTTGAGATGATAGACCTTGGTCTATTACACTTCTTTTTGGATCTACAGGTTGTTCAGTCCCTTGCTGGGATCTTTGTTTACCAGCAAAAGTATGCTCTTGACATGCTTTAGCACTTTGATATGATTTCTTACAAGCTTGCTCCCACACCTTTTCAGTCGGGTGTTACTTTGTCTACCTCTTGCACTTTGCCTTCAGTGGATGCTACATTGTATCGGCAGTTGGTTGGAATTTTGTTATACCTGACACACACTCGTCCTGATCTCTCCTTTGTAGTTTTTGTAGTCTCTCAGTTCTCACATGAGCCTCATGAGAGTCATTGGCAAGCTGCCAAGCGTATTTTGAGATACATTCAGAGCACACTTATGTATGGCATTCACTACACATCAGGGGCTCCTCACATTGTTGGCTACACTGACTCAGATTGGGCTAGTGATGTTGATGATCGGAAATCTACTTCTAGCTTTGTTCTTTGTCTTGGCTCTAGTCATATCACATGGTTGTGCAAGAAGCAGAATTCTCAAGCACTTTTATCTACAGAGGCTGAGTACAGAGTGGCAGTGCATGCTAGACAGTAGATTTTATGGCTTTGACAGTTGATGACTAAGTTTTATTTTCCTCCTGATTGTCCCACTATTCTTTGGTGTGATAATCAGAGTGCTATTCACATTTTCTGCAACCGGGTGGAGCATCAGCGCACTAAACACATTGAGCTTCATATGCATTTCATCCGTTAGCAGATTTAGGATGGTGTTCTCTCTTTGGAGTACATTCCCACTGATGCGCAAGTTGCTGACATCTTCACCAAACCTTTTGCATCTTTGCGCTATCTTCAATTGCATTCTATGCTTGGGGTGACAAAATTTTTCCTTGGGGGGTCTTGTTGAGGCCTTCCTTCCTTCATGTTTTTTTCAGCATGTTGTTGTATCTCTTTTTGGGGTAGAGTTTTTCCCACTGGGTTTTCTCTATATCCCCATTTTACAGAGATTTCTTTATAGTTGGGTACCTGATCAGGCCTTGTTTTCGGGACCCATTTTTCTTGCTTTCATAGCTGTGCTAGGTTTGCTTCCTCCTGAGCTTCACTTAAGGGGGGGTGTTAGAGTAATAGTACATTTATCTTTATAATTAAGTCACTTTGGTTTAATTATTAAAGCTAACTATTATTCTATTCACTTAAGCTTGTCATTTGTAGGTGCATAATAATTAATATGTTTATTAATTATTAATGCACAAACCTAGCTTTCTCCAGCTTTAGGGTTTCTTACCTTATATGCCACTTTTGTAATTATTGTACTTCACTTTTTGGGAAATATAATTTTGCTCTCACTCCGCTGAGATTTTCCAAGGCTTCTATCTCTATGGTTCCCATTAAGTATTAGGTATTTGCATGCAGGTGTTCTTGGCAAGCTGTGAAGTTGGATTTCTCAACTTCTACAGTACTCAATCTGGAAACCCTCATCCTCACTTTTGTCCCACCTCAGTAGTAAAGAATATATTCTCTAGAATTTTAGACTTCTAGCAAATCTCCACAAATATCTCTTCTGACCTCCATTGAATATACATCTTCTCAGAATCTAAAAATCTTGATCATTGATTATCATCAATGTACAAATAAAATAGAAAGACTCAAAGCATGGAATATAAGAAAATATTAAGAAACAATTCAAATAAAATAAATAATATTATATCCTAAACTTATCAATTTTCTAAAAACAAGTACAAACAGTTAAGTTACCTATATTTATAAGATTGAAATTATAGAGTACATCTGAAATTGTTATGGAGGATACAATTTTTATGTATGAGATTGAAATTATAGAGTACATCTACAAAAAACAATCAATGGATTCAATTGTGATCACTGCATTCATTATGAAATAGTAAGCACAAGGTAAGGCTATAAAGAGACATAACATGAATCTTCAAAATGCAATTAAGCTCATCATTATTGAAGACAATGGTCAAAATGGGTGAGATATCCAGTCATAGTTCAACATTAGGAGAATCAGACATGTCTCACAAACCCCATCAATAGAAATCACTGTTAATGTGACACAATTAGAAGCTTTAGATGCAAAGTGTCATGAATCTAGAAGTGCAATTTTTGTAAACAACATCTTCGTTCAAAAGGAAAACTTCATATTATGTAGTGTTATTGTAATTTTACATTGTGATAGCTATAAGAAAAGGTTCAAAGTTATGATTCCACCAAGAGATCTAGAAGCAAGTTTCAGGTGCATGTAAGGCTTTTTTATATAAGATAAAGGCTTGCAATTAATGAAAGTAGTCATGAGAGGTTTTTTTAGAGAGAAAGCATGGTTACAAGCTCTGTCGAAGGAGCATAATGGTTACTTCAAGGGATATATATTATACATAATGTGAATGAAGTATGACCTTGAATCCATTTTTAATACTGGTAATCAACAATGCAAGAGGGACAATCATTTGCATCCTATTTTGATAGTCATTTACCTCTACACTAGCAAGTTATCAACATTCAGAATGACAGTTCTTAAGAAAGGAAGAGCATGGTTTCATAAAGGAAAAATGTTCATATCTAATGGACAAAAAAATGATGTTATAAAGTAATGTGATATTCAGAAGGAAAGCTCCAAGATATTTGCAACAAAGTTTGAATCCTTAAGCAACCATGTCAAAGAGCAGTCAAAGTATACAAAGTAAAGACTAATTATTTCAGCATTTGTTTCATCGTAGGAAGGTAGTAATCACATGACTCAAAATAAAAAAGGTACATTATGATAAATTAAATGTCATGGGATGATGATCACAATAATTTAGAACAAAATCTTTATATGGAGAAGGATAATGTGAAACAGGCTAGTTTGATTTTTTCTATCTTCTAAATTTATGATGAAACTGTCAAGGAAAAGAATGAACATAGTACAAGAGTCTACCATTATCAAGTGTATCAAATTCATGAAGAAGAACATCAATTATAAGAAGCATGAGTAGTAGATCATCCCAGGGATAGATATTCATTCAGATACATTCACATCAAACAAAGCATGAAGCAAAAGTAACGCAGTGGACTAAAAGTATAAAAGCATCAATTACTAATCCAAAAGTAATTTTGTAGCGATAAATATCATAATAATAATCATGAATTATATTCAATGAAGGGCTACAACTATAAGGGAGGTAATGGAAATTCACATCACCAGTATCAAAACCTTCTAATTCAGTAAAATGGATTTAAAACAACTATCATATGGATGTTTCACATGAGAAATATTCAAGGGAATTGTTTTATTGAGAAAATAGAGTTACTCTATCAAGTTACTATGTAATGAAATCCACAATTTACAAAAAGAATTGGTTTCAAATTCAAGCAAAGAATTATTTTAAAACCAGAGACATTATAGTGTCAAAGCATGTGCATACATGAAAGAGGTCATTTTTCATGGGTCAAACTGCAGTTTTGAGAAAGATCTTGTGACAGATAGCTCTTTCTTTCATTTCAGATTGTTTCTTTAAGGAGGATGTGTTATTGTTTTAAGTGCATTGAAATAGTCATAGGAAAATAAGAATAAACCAATGACAAAAATATACAACATAAGTGAATAAATCATGTGGTTGTAGCAATAGCAATAGAGAATACATCAGTTGACGAGTGAACATGCAGCGTGACAAGATATCAACAAGTAAAGAAATTGATATTTTTGAGAAGATGAAACCAAAAGTGCAGGCAATAATGTTCACTTGAGAATATTACAATAGTGAATAGTGTCATTGACATAGGGTGAGTTGTTATAGTATGTATACAACCCAAGGATATAGGTTAGGGAGTAGTTCAAATTTATATTTAACCTATAGAAATGTCAATTAGAAATATGAAGGGTACAAAGGCAGTGGATTCTCACAAGGTCAAGAGCCCCAATGTTACAAGGTGAGTTTCTTGAACTGCATCAAGGTCAAACTCAATAGCAAATGGAGCATCATTGTTGTTTTTGGAAAAAAAAATCAGTGTTATCAAAGGCATGAGAAAGAGCTAATATCAAGTTTTATGGGTCAAGATAATGGCTACAATCAATGTTCACAAGAAAAAAGAAGCGTATGGGACAGTAAACCCTATTATTTATGCATTGTGAAGTGATGATCTTCTACATTTTAGTTTAATAATGAGCCCTCCAAATCTCTCAAACCATTCTTCACTCGATAAATCTTGAAAAGATACTGCTATTAAACCATTTATGATCCAACAAGCCTTGCAACAAGCCAACAATCCTTGCAACAATTTCAGCACTCTCTTGAATATGATGATAGAGAGCAAGATCAAAAGGCTGAGAAAAATAAAGAGAAACAAAATAATCAAACAACAGATAAAATCCCAAACTTATGTTGACAATGCAAAACATTTACATAATAAAGAGCCTAAATAACTCACCATTGATGTTGTTCAGCGCAGATAAAGCCACATCTTTTTCCCCTTCCTTGTACACACACTCTGTTGGACAAAAAGGGCCAAAAACCCTATCTGCACAACAAATTTACAATTTCATCACAAACAAGGAAGAGTGTAAGTCCAATGTAGAATTGGAGAATACACCTGTAGGTGCTTATTGCAAAGTGGAAAGCTAATATTAAATAATCTAGTTTGAGAATTTCAACTGTTATTGTACTTCCCAAGATTTGCATTTTTAGTTCAAGAACTTTTACCATAGTTGTGGTTTGGAAGAGTGAAAGTCCAATATTTATATTCTATATTGAAAACTTTACTTTAATTATGCTTTGAAAGAGTGAAATATTCATTCATATTTGCAGACCAAGAACTTAATGATAACTATACTTCCAGAATTTGAATTGTGATTAATATCTTAGTAAGAAAAATGTAAAATTTAATTATGTTTTCAAGAAAAAAGAGTAAAATATGGAGATTCATGTTTCTTGAATTATAATGGTGATTTATTACTCATTAACTTCAATTTGTCTTACCAAGTTTAGATCTGAGATTTGAATTCTGATAAGGCAGCTCAATCTACATTGGACATTGGTGTGTCGGGAGTTCAATCTACTAAAAATATCATTATCGATTAGCAAAGAGACTAAACCTTCTTCACTTACTATTTTATTCTGCAGTCCTCCCAAAGCGCTAATTCAGGAGGACTTCCAAACTGAACCCTGTTCCAGCCTTGTTTTGGATGGTTTATATATCATATGATACTTTGAAATGAAACTCATAATCATATGTAGAATAATAAACACAAACAACATGAATTAGTCTTTATTTTCAACTCCTATTACAACATTAACAAAGAATTATTGTTTAAACTTCTGACCTAAGAAATTTTCTTCAGCAATCTAGAAACTTAACAACTATAATGAAATAAGTTGACCAGAATGTGCTTGTATTAATCAACCACATAGAAAATTTCCTTAAATTTTTAATACCAAGTTCTCACACAACTAGAAGGAAAAGAGCGACGACTTCATGAGGACCAACACATTGAAAGAACCTAGAAAGAAATGTATCAAAATGAGTGGAATATAAGTTGATATTGTACCAATATTCCTCCACAACCTACCTTGTTTCAACTGATTGTAAGCATCAAGTCAACCATATGATCAATGCTCAATTTCATAAAGGACTAAAACTTCATAAAAATGATGTTTTCAGGGTCCAAACTCCTAAATAAGGTCATAATTAGGTCTAGTAACTGCCACAAGGTATCGAGAACATAAAAGAGGGTCACAAACACTTTTATTAGGACCAAGGAAGTATGATTACATCAAATTATCTAATGTTAGTACTTTTTTTCCATCAAGATCATCTTTGCATATTATACTTGCTAAGTTATCATCATAAACAAGAAATGGATTCAAGACAACTATATGATCAATGCTCAATTTTGCATAGCCTCTTTTGTTTTACCATTAATATTCGGTGTACCCAAGTAGGTTCATTGGGGGTGATTGTCCAAATCAACCCAAAATAGGAACTTGAATCATCAAGTTTGGATGCTATATTTGTTAGTAATAACTGAGAGGGGGGGTGAATCAATGGCCTCAAAGATTTATCCTTCAAACTTAACCACCAATCAATAAACCTTAGATCATTATGTCCCTACAAGATGCATGCCATGAAATACTACTAAATATTAACTGTCTGTCAGTTTTCTCTGTCAATCCTTATTCTTTCTTGATTATCGATAAGCAGTATAACTATTTACCGAAACTCAGTAAATAAGTAGAGTATACCGATCAATCCAGAGTTAGCTATGTAAGATGCAAGACAGTAAAGAAATGAATCATACACACATAACACATGAATTTTTAATGTGGAAACCTTGTTAGGGGAAAAACCACTGGGACCGGTACCCAAAATTTTCACTCTTTTGAAGTGAGCCATGTTAGGAGCCAACCCTATTAAAGGTTACAAACACACTGTTAAGTGCAACCTTGTTAGAGGATTTTATACATAGAGGTTGTCACTTAGTATCAGGCATCTATTGCTACCATCCTTGAATCAGCCTCCTTCTTAGACTGTCAATAGGTATCGGGCAAGTCCAATGCTACTTTCATGAATCAACCTTTTTGGTACTCCTTGAGATGTACCTCAATATATAGAAGACTGTTAAGTCCTGCTCGATTAAGAGACTTGATGCTTCAATGGTTAAACTGAAACACTATGACCTGTTCATATTGCAACTTTGAATTGCAGATTTTCAGATCTATTTAAGTACATTACCTCTTTGACCAATGTATCAATTAATCCTTGTGCTCCATACTTTCTGCTCTATGATGTTGTGCTCATTGTTCATCGATGTCTGTAGAATTTTTTAGTTCTTCCTTTAGCTTGTTTGATCAGGACTGCATGAATTTGTTCTTCATCATTTTCTCTTTAGCATCCTCTTTTTATTCACTCCCCTTAATCACATTCGTAAATGAATTAATCTTGTCTCTTATATAGACATAATATTCATTATTTCTTGATTCTTGATTCTTGGCATGAAAAACAATCCAGCCAATTAGATTTAAAGCATAACTCTAGATTTTTCTTGTAGATATCTTCTTGCCAACTATACAAATCATCTTTAAATCAATCACTTATCTTTGGTCGAATAAAAAAAAGTAGACAACTAGTTAAGTCTATTTTTAGCTCTGCCAACTAGATATTTTACCATTTTCTGAACTCTCTCTTTCGTCGGTCACCATTGCAGTTAGTTTTTGGTGACAACTGATAGTTCCATCGATGAGACTCCAGTTAGCTTCTTGATCTCCATTCGTCGAGCATTATTGGAATTTTACTCGTTAGGAAACACTGTCTTGAGCTCGTCGGGAAACCTTCTGACTTTTCTCGTCGAGAATCCTATGGTTTTTCTTTGTCAGGAAACACTATAAATCTAATCATCAGGTATCACTATGACTATTCTTCTTTTCTCTGACCATTAGTGTGCACTCTGTCAATGTTGTTTGTCACTTAGTGAATACTTGACTTTTATGCATTGCTGAAAGAATAACCTTTGTTCCTTTGGTTTTCTGTAGTATTTGGCATTATGTACATGATCGTACAGATGATATCAAGTTGACATCAATGACAATACAATACATTAACTGATTTAATGCCTTGCATTATATTCAACTTAACATTGTCAAACATTCAATCAGTTACATGTCATCAATCTCTCCCTTTGGCATTGATGGAAACATACTATATTATCACACTATACTATTTCTAATACAATATGAAATACAATAGTTGAGATTCATCAAACTACCAATCTTTTTGTTCTGATAACCGATAAATGTCTGAACATCGGTAAGCTCTGTTTTAGCTTAGATTTGATTCTTGCAACTCTCTATCTTCTGATGTGTTGTGTTTTCTCCTTGTGTCAATTTCTCTCCCTTGACTTTTCTTTTCTTTTGATGTCTTTTTCTCTTGTCAGCAACTCTCTTTTTGTATAATCTTTCCATACAATTTCTCTCTCTAAGGATATAATCTCTCCCTATTGGAGTAATGTGATAATGGATAATCTCTTTTTATTTCCAGAAAGATCTGATAATATGAATAATTTCTCTCCCTTTGACAACAATGCCAAACAAATATTTGAAAAATATCTGACATTCATGTCAAACACTCATTTCTCTCCATCCATAATATATTCCTTGAATTTCCCTTATCCATTAGCAATATGCTCTGGTGCTCAGTGAAGATATATACCTTTCTGTATATAGATGTAGCTTTGAAGTTCATCTCTTTGCTTGCATCAACATTACTAATATTCTAATAATATGTAGGTTGATGCAGCCTTCAATCATTTTACTGACTGGTAGACAAGCGTTTGACCCCTATTCTTTTTCTCAGGTACTTAAATGTATCCTTGGGAAGTGGTTTGGTGAAGATATCAGCTAACTATTCTTTGGATTGCACATACTCAAGTGTTACTTCCTTTGCTTGAACTTTTTCTCTCAAATAATGATACTTGATAGCAATGTGTTTAGTCTTAGCATGCATGACTGCATTCTTGTAAATGTTTATTGCACTGGTTTTATCACAATAGATAATCACTGGTTCTATGATATTCATATGCATACCTTCCAGTAACTGTTTGATCCATGCAATATTTGAGCAATTTTCAGCAGCAACAACATACTTTGATTCTGCAGTAGACTGAGAGATGCATCCTTACTTCTTCCTGATCCATGTCACAAGTCTATCACCCATAAAGAATGCTCCTCTATTTGTACTCTTCCAATCATCAATATTGCCAGCCCAATCAGTGTCAGTAAACACCTTAAGTTCAAATTTTCCTTCTCTTCTATACCATAAGCCATATTCCTCAGTATTCTTTAGATATCTTAAAATTATTTTCACAGCAGTCATATGTGATTCCCTGGGGTTAGCAGAGAATCTGGCAACTATTCCTACTGCATGTGCAATATCTGGTCTAGTGTGTACAACATACATGAGTTTTCCAATCATTGATCTGTACAAAGTATGATTTACCTCTGTTGTCTTGTCCTCCTTTATCAACTTACATCCAGTAGCTATCAGTATTCCAACTGGTTTGGAATCTTCCATCTTGAATATTTTTAGGACCTCTTTAATGTATTTGGACTGTGTAATTAAAATACCTTCACATTGTTGCATGATCTATAGACCAAGAAAGAACTTGATCTCTCCAAACATAGACATCCCAAACTCTTTTCTCATCTCATTAGAAAATGATTTTCATAGCATATCATTGCCTCCAAATATGATGTCATCAACAAATATTTCAGCAATCAAAGTGTTAGCATCAGTATCTTCCTTCAAATAAAGATCACTGTTTTCACTAGTCCTTAAAAATCCAATGCTTATAAGATAGGAATGAATTCATTTGTACCAGGCTCTAGGAGCTTGTTTTAATCCATACAAGGCTTTATGAAGTCTACATACCATGTTTCTCTTGTCTGGATCTACAAACCCTTCTGGTTGTTCAATGTATACCTCTTCTTCAAGTATTCCATTTAGGGATGCAGACTTGACATCCATTTGATATACCTTGAATCCTTTATAAGCAACATAAGCAAGTAGTATTCTTACACCTTCTATCCTATCAATGGGTTAAAAGGTCTCTCCATAGTCAATACCTTCCTCTTGTGCATACCCCTTCCATATTAGTCTTGTTTTGTTTCTTGTGACTTCTCCATTCTCATTCAGCTTATTCTTCAATATCCATTTAGTACTGATGACATTCTTGTCATCTGGTCTTGGAAAAAGTGACCATGTCTTGTTCTTCTCAATTTTCTCAATCTCACCATTCATAGCACTTATCCATTCTTCATTATCAAGTGTAACATTGATAGATTTTGGTTCAAACTCACAAATTAAACAATTTGAGTTTAAAGACTTACTTCTTGTTCTTGTACCAGCTTTCTTATCTCCTATGATCTGGATCTATGGATGGTTCCTTCTTACATATCTTGAAATTATAGGTACAACTCTTTTTCTATCATCTTGATCATCATTTTTTCCTTCATTTTGTTCCTCATCACCTTGCACATTATTTTGATCATTATATTGACCGTTGGTATTTACAGCCTGACCGTCGGTTGCAACATTCTGTTGTTTGGGAATTAAGCATTGTTGCTCAGGTAGAGTGTTGGGTTCTTCATAGTATACAAACTTTTTGTATTCCTCTGGTTCTTTTGTGCTTTCCAGCTCATTCTTTTCTACAAATTCATCTACCTTTACATTTGCACTTTCAACAATTTTGCTAGAAGCCTTGATAAGACATTTATAAGCCTTGATTTTGGTGGAATACCCTAAAAAGATACCTTCATCACTCTTGGCATCAAGATTTCTATTTTTATCATCCTTTAAGACATAACATTGACTGTCAAAGATTTTGAAGTAACTTACATTGGGTGTTTTACCATACCATAGCTCATAGGGTGTCATCTTTGTGTCCTTCTTCAATTATACTATGTTTAATGTGTAGACAGTAGTATTGACATCTTCCCTCTAGAAGATTTGGGTGATGTCTTTCTCTATCATCAGTGTTCTGGCACAATCAACTATTGATTTGTTCCTTCTTTCAGCAATCCCATTTTGTTGTGGTGTTCTTGGTGTAGAAACCTATCTTTTTATACCATGCTCATTATAGAAATTAGTGAATTCATCTGATATAAACTCTCCTCCTCTATTTGATCTCAAGCATTTTAGATCCTTACCACTTTGTTTCTCTACCATAGCCTTATACCATTTAAACATCTTGAATGCTTCAAATTTATCTTTTAGAAACATAACTGTCATCATTCTAGAGTAATCATCAACAAAGAGAATAAAATATCTATCTCCATAATAACTCTTTGTCCTCATTGGTCCACATAGATCAGTATGGACTAATTCTAGAATATCATCACATTTATGGGTTTTACTTTTGAAACTAGACTTTGTCATCTTACCTTTTTGACAATTCTTGCACATGATATTGTCGGGCTTTGACATCGTCGGTGAGCCTCTTATATTTCTCCTTCTACTTATTTTCATAATGTTGTCAAAATTCACATGACATAATCTTTTGTGCCACAGCCACATGTCTTCATTTCTATCCATTAAGAAAGTGGTGTTAGTATCATTCAGATATAATAAGTTACCTTTAGCTTGTTCATTGGTATCAATCAATCTTCCTAATTCATTGAAGATCTTTGCCTTCTTATTCTCAAATGCTACTCTGTGACTTGAATTATTCAGTTGAGAAACAATTAACAGATTATAATTCAATCCTTTTACCCAATAAGCATTTTAACATTTAATCACGTTATTCAACATTATAGTTCCTTTACCTTCAACTGGACAAGGTGTATCATTACCCATTCTTACTGTATCACCATTATAATACTCAAAAGTGTTAAAAAAAATTTTGTCACCGGTCATGTGGTGAGTGCAGCCACTATCTATAACCCAAATGTCATTCTTGCTAACCTTAGATATGAGTGCAGATTCTACATACCTTTCATCTTCATTTGAATCATCTTTCACAGCCACAAACACCATCTCAATGTCTTCATTGGGTTTGGTGTCAGTATCTTCATCTTTGCAAGCAGCTAGGTAGTTGTCTTTCTTTCCTTTGTCCTTGTAGTCTCGAGTACCTCTTCTTTCTAATTGTCGGTAACTTCTATAATCCTTGTTATCGCCTCTATCAGATTTCTTCTCAAAAGGTCTGTCATTAACTCTGTCATCTTTTCTTCTGTTAGGACATCTTGCAACAAAGTGTCCAATCTCTTTACAATTAAATCATACAAGTGGTAACTTGCCTTTGTATTTACCTTTGCCTCTATGCATTCTTCTAGCCATAAGTTCTTCTATTTCATCTAGATCTTCTTCTTCACTTTCACTTTCACTATCTCTTCTTGATGTGTGTCTATGACTTGATTTTCTTATTCTCATAGAAGATTTAAATGCAGACTCTAAGTTTGGTAAGACACTATTATCAAATTTATTCATCTCAAATGAAATCATTCTACCAAATAAACTATCAAGAGTAACTATATTGTTTGCTACTACTCTCATTTCTTGAATAGTAGAAAATCTAATAGCATATATAGGTAGTAAGGTTCTTAAGATTTTACTTACCACTGTCTCCTCTTCAAGTGTACCTCCAACTCCTCGTATAGCATTGACTACTTCTTTGATTCTTGTGTTGTACTTGTTAGAGTATTATTACTCTAGTTGCTTAAGCTTCTCTTAGGTGCGTTATTAATTAATTCTTAATTAATAATGTGCAACCTAGTAGTTCCTTTTAGGGTTTTGTTCACCTTTTTAAGGTTGAACTTT
>MU225256.1:7241322-7289565 GCA_018584345.1 Thuja plicata | reverse complement strand
TCAGTCAGCATTCAGGATGGCACATTCAATGATGTATTGTATGTTCCATCTCTCTCTGCAAACCTTCTCTCCATTTATCAGATTACACGCAGTGGGTCAGGGAAGATAGTTGAGTTCACGGCCGATTTAGCCTTCATCAGGGATAGTGTGACAGGAGGCATTATTGCTACAGGGACAGTTGATCACTCCTCCCGTCTCTACATCTTTTCTCACTTTGACCCACCATCTCCATTGTCAGAGCTCAGCTCTCCTCTTTCAAGAGAGATTCATGTGGTGCAGTCAGGTCGCTTGAACCTCTGTGTTGTTCCCGAGACCCGTGTTGTGACTGCCACACCACATCCTGAGGAGTACTTTTCTCTTCAGCAGGATTCTTCTTCAGCACTGCTTAACCCTCCAGCTCCATTCATCGAGCCACCGGGTGCAGTTGTTGAGGATTCTTCAGAGGACACTCATCTCCTCTCTCATGACAGTGTCAGCACACCTGTCATACCACTTGCATTGGGGATTCCCTTTCAGGATCCTCGTGTCTTCTCATTTGACCATCAGCTCGGCCTTCTAGTGACACCTCATCTTTCGAGGTCACCTCTTCAGCACCCACTGACTTTCACTCCTCTGCATTGGAGTCACAGTGGTTTTTTCTTTGCTCCAGGGGTTCTTTCATTCTGGGGGGGCTTTGGAGCCTTGACCCTCTCTCACGGGGGGGTTAGCAGCACGCATTGTACTACTGGCTTTGAGAGAGTCTCTTGAAGTCAGTCTTTCTATCTTTGCTTGCTTTTATATCTCCTTTTGGGGTAGGGTTTTTCCCACTGGGTTTTCTCTATTTCCCCGGTTCAATGAGATTTATTTATTGTTGGGTACCTGATCAGGCCTTGTTGCCGGGACCTTTTTCTTGCTTTCTTAGTTTTTCTAGGTCATCTTTCTCCCTGCGTTCAGCTTAAGGGGGGGTGTTAGAGTATTATTACTCTAGTTTCTTAAGCTTCTCTTAGGTGCGTTATTAATTAATTCTTAATTAATAATGTGCAACCTAGTAGTTCCTTTTAGGGTTTCGTTCACCTTTTTAAGGTTGAACTTTGTAATTGTTGTTCATTAATTTAGATAATATTTTTGCTCTCACCTTTTGGAGTAACATCTGAGTTTTGCTTTTTCCTTCTTTCGCTTCATTCCTTGTGACAGGTTTTTGCATGCAGCTGGATCTTGGAGTTGAATCTAATATTTCATCAGTTTCTACAGTACTGTGTGATGTTTTCTCCTTCTTTCATTCTAAGATCATCAAACTTTACTCTAAGGCTTTTTTCCTTGGCTCTCAGAACATTTGTATCACCTCCATGTACTAGCTTCAGTTTGTCCCACATCTTCTTTGTAGTTTTGCAATCTTTGACATCTTCAAATTCAACATCAGAGAGTGAGGAAGAAATCTCTATGACCATGCAGTTGTGTGCATGCTTCTCTCTTAATTGATCTACTATCAATACTCCTGTGGGAAACACATATTCAATATCTATGAATTGAGTAACATCATTACCAATACCTGATAAGTGGAGTCTTATTCTGCTTTTCCATGAACCAAAGTTGTCTTTTTTCAACTTGGGCACATCTCGTGTGTTCATCTTGTGATCTTGACTTAGGTCTTGAAACCTTCCTTTCTAAGAACACAAGCTCTGATACCAATTTTTAGTAATAACTAAGAGGGGGGTTGAATTAGTGGCCTCAAAAATTTATCCTTCAAACTTAACCACAAATCAATAAACCTTAGATTATTATGTCCCTACAAGATGCATGCCATAAAATACTACTAAAGATTAACTATCTGTCAATTTTCTCTGTCAATCCTTATTCTTTCTTGATCACCAATAAGCAGTATAACTATTTACCGAAACTCAGTAAATAAGCAGAGTATACCAGTCAATCCAGAGTTAGCTATGTAAGATGCAAGACAATAAAGAAATGAATCCTACACACATAACACTTGAATTTTTAACGTGCAAACCCTGTTAGGGAAAAAACCACTAGGACCGGTACCCCAAATTTTCACTCTTCTGAAGTGAGCCCTGTTAGGATCCAACCCTGTTAAAGGTTACAAACACACTGCTAAGTGCGACCTTGTTAGAGGATTTTATACATAGAGGTTGTCACTTAGTATCGGGCATCTATTGCTACCATCCTTGAATCAGCCTCCTTCTTAGACTATCAATAGGTATCAGGAAAGTCCAATGCTACTTTCATGAAACAACCTTTTTGGTACTCCTTGAGATGTGCCTCAATATATAGAAGACTGTTAATTCCTTCTCAGTTAAGAGACTTGATGCTTCAATGGTTAAACTGAAACACTATGACCTATTCATATTGCAACTTTGAATTGCAGATTTTCAGATCTATTTAAGTACATTACCTCTCTGACCAATGTATCAATTAATCCTTGTGCTCCATACTTTATGCTCTATGATGTTGTGCTCACTCTTCGTCAGTGTCTACAAAATTCCTTAGCTCTTCATTTAGCTTGTTTGATCAAGACTGTATGAAGTTGTTCTTCATCAGTTTCTCTTTAGCATCCTCTTTTTATTCACTACCCTTAATCCCATTCATAAATGTATTACGCTTGTCTCTTATATAGACATAATATTCATTATTTCTTGATTCTTGGTGAAAAACAATCCAGCCAATTATATTTAAATCATAACTCCTGATTTGTCTCGTAGATATCTTCTTGCCAACTATACAAATCAGCTTTAAATCAATCACTTATCTCTAGTCGAATAAAACAAATTAGACAACCAGTTAAGTCAATTTTTAGCTCTGCCAGCTAGATATTTTGTCATTTTCTAAACTCTCTATTACATCGGTCACCATTGTAGTTAGTTGTTGGTGACAACTGACAGTTCCGTCGATGAGACTCCAGTTAGCTTCATGATCTCCGTCCATCGGGCATCATTGGAATTTTACTCATCGGGCAACACTATCTTTATCTCTTCAAGCAACCTTCTGACTTTGCTCATCAAGCATCCTATGGTTTTGTTTCATCGGGCAACACTATACATCTGATTGTCAGGTATCACTATGACTGTTCTTCTTTGCTTTGTCTGTCAGTGTGCACTCCGTCGGTGTTGTTTGTCACTTAGTGAATACTTGAATTTTATGCATTGCTGAAAGCATAACCTTTGTTCCTTTGGTTTTCTAAAGTCTTTGGCATTATGTACATGACCATATATATGATATCAAGTTGACATCAATGAAAATACAATACATTAACTGATTTAATGCCTTGCATTATCTTCAACTTAACATTGTCAAACATTCAATCAGTTACATGTCATCAATATTGAAGTTAGAAGTTATTTTCAAAGGTTGTAGAACCTATAGTTTTCAAATGTGTAGAGCCTATAGTAAGAGATCTACTTGAAAATTTGAGAGATTCATTCCTAGAGGACAAGTGAAGCTATAAGCTCTGTATCAAGTGGTATCAGAGCTCGATAAGAGTTCTTAGGAGAAAGACAAGATGTCAGTGGGAGATGGAGAAACCAATCTCAAAATGCCACTTGAAGCCTTGCAATGTTAAGAGTGGGATAAAGGCTACATTTGAGAACCTAGATAAGGAACAACCTTATTGAGCTTTACTTTGTTTCTAGAATAGTTTTATATTCTATACTAAACAGAGCCAACCATGTGAAGGTGGAATCTCATTTTTCCCCACCCCCCCACTAACATCACTCTAAATTCCCCAACAAAAACATTTATGACCTTTGATAAAGAGTCTTCAAGAAAGATAGATGGTATCCTACCATTTCTACCTAAAAATAATTCCCAAGGGAGAAAGAGAAACCAATGACTAGTAGTCAACAATGGTAAGAAAGAGCAATAATTATACAAAACCATAGTTACAAATACAGTAAAAGACTTCTATTACAATGTAGGACATTAATCTCAAAGAAGATATAATGGAGAAACCATTTTTCAAATAAGTGATATCTGAGTATGTATCAACAAAAACATTTACAAAGAAGAGTATTCTAGACATCATGTCTATGTTTGATCTAAAGATGACCTAGTTTGTTGAAAAAAAATGCCAAATCCAAAGTAGTCCATCGTAGCATTCCTATCATCACAAGTGAAAAAATATTTATTGTGACCATGGAAGATACTCATAGAAACATAGTCATCATTAGCACAAGATAGCTTGAACACCTCCCATGCCTCCACCATTTATTTTCAAAGCCAACTCTATTATCAAACATTGAGCCAAGCCTGCCAGAGATTTAGCAGTAATTTGATTTGTGTTAGCAGAAGCAAAGGCCCAAGGAATCTAGCACTTAAGTTCATGTGGGGAAGAAGCTCCTTGGATAAAGGAGATAATAACCACATAGAATTATACCCTAAGAACTTAATTTAAATTAAGGATATATCATACATGTCTCTCACTGGATATAAAAGGTTTGTTGACACGGAAAGGAACTCATAGAATGAGGATAATGTGAAAATAGATTATCACACCCCTGAAGAAAATAGCAACCCTTTCTTTCAAATGAAATAAGTAAATGGAATAACTAGAGATCCATCAAGTATAAGGAGAGGATGAGGAAGAATAGGATAGAAAATGGGGTGTTATTCTTCTTAAGATGGCTAATACTATCTCAAGAGACAAAAAGATGGCTAAAGCTCTTAAAAGACAGTCAAATGAGATACAGGAAAAATTGGGTATACAGAGAAGTGCATTAGACTTACAAATAGAAAGAGAAATTAAAGAAAGGACTCAAGAAGAAAGGACAGCAAGGGATGATAGAACATCTAGATATAACCCCCCTCATAGAAACAATGGAGAACAAATGTTCAACACTGGTCATATCAATCCTTTGTATGAAATAAGTATGGAGGAAAGAAATGGGAGAGATAATGAAAGAGATGGTCATTGGAGAAAACCAAGCAATAGGGAAAACTATGACCATGGTAATCTAAGGCAACAAAATATGGGTAGTCATTATAATGGTGGTCAGAATCACAGAGGCATAAATCACCAAAATCATAGAGGACAAAATGTGTCATCATAATATGGGTCAGGGAAGAAGAGTGCCCATGGTGATAGAAATATATAGACAACTTGATTTCAATGGGATATTCGGATACCCAAACCCCATATCTAATTAGTTAAGGACTATCATTCCAAATTTCTCAGGGAATGGAGTGGATTATGTTGAGCATCATACTATTAAATTGAAAAAAATTATTAAAGAATTGGAGGAAAATAATGAAGATGTTTTTATGAAGTTATTTGTCCAATCATTGAAAGAAGATGTTGTTAAATGGTAGAGAGGGCTTCCTAATAGGTCCATTTTCAAGTTGGTTGGATTTTATAAATCAGTTTATTGAACAATTTGGTGATCACATAGATACTTCTTTTGCTTCTCATGAGTTGACTAGTATTAAGAACAATTTTAATGAAGCAATTATTGAATTTAACAAAATATTTAAAAAAGTATTAAATATAATACCTAGGGACATAAGGCCAACTTATTATTTCTTGATTGATTTCTATTTGAGTGCATTTGATATAAAAACTCATTATGAGATCAGTTCACATAAACCACCAACCTTGAAGAAAGCTTTTAAAATTTCCACTACTATTGAGAATGATATAAAGGTTGTTGGAAGGATAAATAAAAGGGATGATACTAAGCTATACAATCCTAAAGCCCCTAAAAAGGATGGTCTTAAAGAAATCATGAACATGCTAAAAGGTCTAAAGGTGAAACAAGGTAGGAAGGATAGGTCACCATTCCCCAAGAATGATAAATTTAGATTACAAAATATGCCTTAAAATACAAATTGGAAGAATGGTAAACCTGAAAGGAAAAATTATGCTAAGGAGACACTTGATCCATTGAAGAGAAGCAATCATCTGGTGGAAATTAATTCTTTGTGTGAAGCCTTCACCTTACCACATTCTCCTAAAAATTATGTTGTATCCCAGAGTTTGCAAGAGGAAATGGATCAATGTGATGATCAATACCTATCAGTGAATGCAGTTTCAGCCAAACCAATATTGGGGAGAGATGATTATAGCTCCTCTGATAAAGATTATGGAAATTATGATGATTTAAACATAATATATCATTGTGAAAGGAAACAAGGAGGAATTCCAGTAATAAGAAGATTAACATATGATGAAAATGAAGCTTATACTATTGCAACAATTGAGGAAGAAAGGAGTAATTACAGGTTGAGGAATAGAACAATAAATGTTGATCAAGGGAAACCTACTGGAGTATCTTTCAAAATACCAAAGAAAAAAGGCATCCATATGGACACTCTAAGAAAGACTAAAGATAATGTTGCAAATCAAGATCAATAGGTATGCCGTCATGAAGCCCCAAAACTGACAAAGCCAAAGGAAAAACAAACGGTCAATAAATCTATTCCCAATGATAATTATTTTATATCAAATGCCCTATCTCATGTGAAAATTTATATTCCTTTACTTGAAATGATGAAAATTCCAAAGTATAAAAATGAAACTTTGAAAGTGTTGTCTAATGTAGCTGATGTTTCTAAAGAAGAATATAATCAGAGACAAATAAATGAAGAACCCACATTTGTTTATTTATGAACTACTATTTCTCAAAATGGAACACAAGTTGATCCTTTTTATCTTACCTTGTTGATTAACAATAAATTTGTTAAGAATTGTATGATAGATTCAGGAGTAGAAGTAAATATTATGCCAACATAAGTTATGAAAGAGCTTGGAATGAAAGTTGATAAAACTTATGGAAGATGTTATGAAATGGATAATAGATCTATACCTATTGTTGGTATAATGAAAAATGTTGAATTTAAATTTCCTGCTTGTCCTAAAGTATCATATAAAATTAATATTATTATGGTTGAAGTACCTGCTAATTATGGAATGCTTTTATTTAGACAATGGTCTAATTTAGTAAGTGGTCACATTCAATTAGACCTATCATATGCTACTATTCTAGTGGATGGTGGGGAAGTAAGGATTATTAGGGAAAACAGATCATCTTATATTATTGAAGATGTTTTTGATAAAGGTAAATATGTATTTTGAATGGAACCTGAAACCATTTACAACATAATAAAAAGATAGACAACAACAAACCTTAAAAACATTGATATCCTACTACACAACAAAAAGTAGGACCCCATCATACCCGAAAAAGAAACCCAAAAAGAGTTAAAAAAAAGTAGCCAAAAAATAGTTTCCAGTGCATCTACCAGAAAACTACCAGCACAAAATAGAAAGAGCAACTACTTATTACTTTCAAAGGCCTTCTTAGCCTCTTTCTACAAATCTTCCATCATGTCAATGCAATATTTTAGATCTTTTAGCTCCTTAGGCATTTCTAGAATTTTCCTTTTGAGGTCGCTTCTTGGTCTGGTCCCCAGACCCAAGCTCCCTGCATTATCCTCCATCGTGATAGTTGTGTTCTCTAGCATACTACTCTCCAGATAGGCATACAATGCCTTTAGGTTAAGCACTAAGACTTTAAGTCCCTCATTGATGTGCTTAATAATTTCACTGATAGTATGCCCATTGTGGCTTATCTTTTCATTCATATCTTTCAGCTTCTCCTCAACCAAAGAAGTAATTTTGGCCGTTGTCTCATCATTCAAATTATTTTTATTTACCTTCATCAAAAGATCATTTTCCATATTTTCCAATTTAGCTTTAAAGGGTTCCATGGCTTCTTCCATTTCCTTTAGGTGCTACTTCATGTCATTCATGTCCTTGCTGATCCACTTCTCCATATTAGCGTCATGATCCTCTTTGCTCTTGGGGATTCTATCATCAATGTCAAACCCAAAATTAATCTACTTTCCTCTTCCTTTTTTTTGTTTTTCTGGTTTATTTCTCCAGCCCTAAGATTAAGCTTCTCGTTCAAGTCATCCTTGTCTTTGCCCTCATTATCCTTATCCTCATCTTTTTCACCTTTTTCCTCCTTCTCTTGGTTTTCTTCTTCATTATCCCTATTATCAACATCCTCTTTTCTTTTATCTTTCTCATTCTCTGTATCAATAACCTCTTCCTCATTCACAGGGGCCTCTTCCTCATTCACAGGGCCCTCCTCCTCATTCATAGGATCTTCCTCCATGTTCTCCTCCTGTATCAGTTATTCTTCATTTCCCTCAGGGGAAAGGATTTGGTCTTCATCTTCCTCATCTCTGTCCAGAATTTCCTTCTTACTCCTATCCCTCTTCTTAGAGTCCACCTTTTTCCCTTCCATCTTGATTCTCTTTACTTTCCCTTTAACCCTTTTTAGAATGGGTTCCGTGATGTTATTCCTTGCATAGTCGGCGATGAGAAGAATTATCCCTTTGTGCAACACAGGATTGCTGGACTTTTTTCTATGCTTCATAATGCTATTATTTAGAGAGCTAAGCAAGAAAAAAGGAAGTTACGAGACTTTATTTTTGTGTCTAAAATGATTAACCAAAACAAAGTTGAGATTGTAAATTTTATAGTAGAGCCCATCTAGAGTGAAGTAATCTATCATAAATTTTATAATGTCATCCGAGATACTCTTAATCTTTGTTATGTCCACATTATCTCCAAACCCTTTACTCAAGAGTGCTTCTTCATCTTCAGATTTGGGAAAAATCTTGAAATCTTGCGACCCCATACATTTGTTATCCCTATAAAATTCCATACCTTCTGTAGATAGACTTGTAATCTCAGTAATAGTGTTCAGCATGAGTGAGAAGGACTTACCCCACAGGTAACCTTGCCATTAGCCCAGCCAGCCGCAAATTTTTTAGTTACTTCTTTATCAAAGCCATGTATTCTTTCCATGTACGGAGTCACACCACCGTGCTTTAGCTTTCTCCAAAAACATTTATCCTATTTCCATTTCATGGAATCCAGTGGCTCCTCCCTTCTCAAACCTCCTCCCATTTTCTTAGATATGTTCTGAACTTTTAGGGTTCTAGATGTTGATAAATTGAGACACTTCTGGTTTCTTTTTTTCAAGTTGCAATAAATAACCCACAATCTGTGTGAGGTTAAGTTTTTCATAATTATTGCACCCATCTCCTGACAGCTATCATTTCTTATTAGCTTAAGTATCATGTTCATCATTAATTTTTGTATTAATAGTTCCTTCCTTGTGATTAAGCTTATTGTACTTGATAAGACTTAAGCTCTCAGTATTAAGATCCAATTCCCCTTTCCAAAATTGGATAACATCATTATGGTCCCCCACATTGGCAAAACCATCCGCAGGCTTGTTTCCTTCAGGATATACATGGGAAATATAAGTTTCCTGAAACATTTGAAGAGTAGAATTAATTTTATCAATAATACAGGAAATTTTCCATGAGACCTCATTCTTTCCTTTAATACAATTTATTATATTTAGGGAATTTCCCTCCAGCCAGAGCTTTGAACAACCCAAATCTTTAGCCAAAAGCACAACTTGAAGAGTTTCCTTAGCTTCCGCAACATGGTTAGTTTGGATTCCCCGAGGAGAATCCACAACTCTCAAACAATTAACAGCCCAGTCTATGATTAATCCTCCCACTCCAGCCCTTCCAGGATTTCCTTTTGTTGTGCCATCAAATTTTCCTTTAACCCATCCTATCAGTGGAGCAGTCCATATGGTGTTTTCTCTGGAGCTAGAGTCTTTGTTTCTTTGACCCTATAGATTCCAATTTAAGATGTCTTTGAAGTCCTAAGAATTATTCTTAAGAGGAGAATCTCTTGAGAGAGTACATATAAAAATTTTCATTAAGCTTCTACAAACTTGGTTTGCAACATTCTCATAAGGAGTGAGTTTTTCTCTAAAAACTCTATTGTTTCTCTACTTCCAAATTCTCCATGTGAAGTGGGGGAGAAACAAGATCCAAAGATATTTAATTTCTTGACCAAGGAAAGGACAAGGCCATTGTTTTACTAAATCCTAAATATTTTGAGGTTCACCCATTCCAAATGAATCTGTTTGAAAATAGAATCCCACACCTTTCTAGTATAGGAATAGTGAATCATCATGTGATTACAAGATTCAACTTCAAAACAACACAAGAAACATCTATTGGGCATATTAAAGCCCCTTTTTCAAAGGTTGTCCACTGTGAGGATTTTGTTCTGAACAAGAAACCAAAAAAACATGTTAATTTTAGGAGTAAGCTTTTGGTTCCATACCTGAGAGCAAAAGAAACGGTCTTCCTAGACATAGAGAAGGGAAGAAGAAGAGGAGATAGAGAATTTTCCATTTTCTTCAAGACCCCAAATAAAGGTATCCTACTCGTTATCTCTTAAGAACCAGTGATTAAGTTGCTTATTCACAATTTTGAGGTTTTCATCAATAGGAACCAAATCAATCCAGTCCTCATTGATCCAATAATCTGAAACCAATCCCCCAATTATCTCTTTACAGTCATGAATAGTAGGCAACCATTCCTGGTTTTTATAAAGGACAATTTACTTCAGCCATTTGTCATTCCAAAAATTAATCTTCCTGTCATTTCCCAGCTTCCATCTAACCCCCTTCCTAACTAGGTTCTTTCCTTTAAAGATACTATTCAAGATGAAGGAACCTTAGATATCCATAGGATTCCTTAAGGTTTCATCTAAGGAGTTAAGATGATATTTACTCTTTAGGATAGTGTTCCATTTGTTTTCCTCTTCAAAAATTATTTATCATTGTTTAGCAAGCAGAGCCTTATTTATGTTTCTTATGCTTCTTATACCTAGCCCTCCAAGTTTTTTTGGTTTACATACCACATCCTAGGCAAAAAGGCTAAGCCTTTTCTTCTCTTCAACACCAGACCAAAGGAATCTTTTTTGAATTTTTTCAATTAAATCAACATATTTCTATGGAATTTTGAAGAGACTAAGAGCATAGACTGGAAGGTTTTGAAGACTGGATTTCAGAAGTTGAACTTTTGTAGCTTGGCTCAAAGTTGCTCCTTTCCAGCTAGCCAATTTATGGTGAAATCAGTCTAAGATGCCATTCCAAAAAGAATCATTAGGTTTCAGACACAAGGGAAGGTCCAAATAAGAGGCAGGAAACATCCCTATCTTACATACAAGGATAGTAGATATTTTCTTTGTCTTTCTTCATGGGTGTTACTAAAGTATAAGGAGCTATTCTCCTAGTTTATGGATTGCCTTGAAGCATTAGTATAGGTATTCATAGCCTTTTTCATGTTCCTTTCTTCTTTCACTAAGGCTTCCCCCATCATGATGGTGTCATCAACAAATTGTTCATGCAAGCACTTTTGTCTAGCAGAAGAAGGCTGGAGGTCAATTATCTAACCTTTTATCACCAGACTATTAATATATCTAACAAGACTTTCCGCCATGATAGCAAAAAGGATAGGGGATATAGGGTCTCCTTTCCTTAAACCTCTAGAGGGATGAAAGAATTTAGAAGAGCCTCCATTAATAATTACAGAGGAGGAGACAGTAGAAACCAATTGCATAATCAATCTAACCACATCCTTATCAAATCCAAAAGACAATACAATATTTGAAAGAAATGACCAATAGACTCTATCATAGGCTTTCGACAAATCCAACTTCATCAAGAACCCTTGTTTTTTGGAGACTTCTAAGGAATGAATGTTCTCATGGACAACAATGATGGAATCCAGGATTTGTCTCCCCAGAACAAATCCATTTTGTTGGGGAGAAATCAGATTAGGTAGAAAGATCAGGATTCTAGAAGTGAGAACCTTAGAGATGATCTTATACAAGGAATTACAAAGGCTTATAGGCCTAAAACCATCAACAATGTTAACTCCTAGTTTCTTAGGTATGAGAGCTATAAAGGTGGAGTTGAGTTCCTTTAAGATTGTTTTAGTACCAAAGAACTCCTTGACTATAGAACAAACATCATTATCTATAATTCTCAAAAAATGTTGAAAGAAGAACAGCCGAAAACCATCCAGTCCAGGGGATTTTTCTCCCTCAAAGGAGAAAATAGCCTTCTTAATTTTGTGATCCAAAGGAATGGCTTTAAGGTAGGCATTTGTCATGATATCCACTTTACTAGGAATCAATTCTAGTAATTTTTCATGGTCTTCCAGGTTAAGGTTATGAACCTTTGTTAATACAGTAGCAAAGTACCCCAAAATTTCTTCCCTTATCTCCTCTTCTTTAGTGATGATACCTCTTGTGGTCGATAAGGAATGAATCTTATTTATACCCTTGTGTTTAAGAGTTGTAAGATGAAAAAATCTAGTGTTTTTGTCTCCCGACTTTAGCTAGAGAGATATGGATCTCTTCCTCCAGAAGGTCTCCTCCTTAGCTATTATATTATGGTAATCCACAAGAACTTGATTCTCTTGAGCTTTCATATTTTCATTCAGACCATTTCTTTGAATTTCCTCCTGAGTTTCTTTCAAATCAATTTGGATCTTATTTTTTGACTAAAAAATATGCCCATAAATATTCTTGTTCCATTGTTTCACTTTAAATTTCACATTAGCCATTTTCTTGACCACTTTAAACATTGTTATACCATCCACTTTTATGTTCCACCATTCCCTAATTTTATTCTCCAAGTCGGGATGGTCAAGCCACATCTTCTCAAATCTAAAAGGTGCATTTCTTTTACCTGAGAAGGGACAAGCAAAAAAGGAGATGGGGAAATGGTTTGAACCAATTCTAGAGAGAGAATATAGAGAAGGAAAATTTAGTATACCAATCCGGGGTGATGAGCACCCTATCAAGCTTGACTTAGATAAGATCAGCACCAACTCTACGATTAGACCAAGTATAGTTTATTCCTTCCAGGTCAACATCTAGCAAGCCTTCATTAATAATAAAATCCATCAAATCAACCTTGCTTTCCACTTGGGTAATATTCCCTCCCAATTTATCTTCCTGCTTTAGAGTGGTATTGAATCCCCCATGATCATACAATTGTTCTCAGTGCAGGTTTCCCTAAAATCATGCAACTGCTTCCATAGCTTTAAACACTTCGTGTTTGGAGCATAAACATTAATAAGAATCCAGGAAAAAATTTCCTTAAGACTATAGACTTTCACTACAAGAAAAAAAATTCTTGTTTCAAAAGCTAGCAGTTGAAATAGGTTTGATTCCAAAAGATAGGTAGCCCTCCAGAAGCCCCTTCAAAACTACTTCCAAAACTGCCCCCATTTTTAATTAGGTTCAATTTCTCTGTCTTATCTTTTAACATCTTAGTTTCTTGAATCATCAAAATATCCAGTTTAGAGTCTCTCACTAGATTCCTAACTACATCTTTCTTATGAGGACCATTGAGTCATCGAATGTTCCATGAGATGATCTTCATTTAAGGGTTGGAGAACAAACCTGATGGATGGCGAGTTGTTTACCATCTTCTATATTTTTTTTTGCTTCCTCTTTCCTTTAGGATTTATCAAATTTCCTTCCTCTTTCTTATCTTGGAGTCCTACTGTCTGGTTTCTATTGTCCTCTTGTCTAAACTCCTTACTTCCTAGCCCCATTATTTTTAGCCAACTTCAAGGTGGAGATCCCCATCAAAGCACTCTCAAGTTTCTTCCGTGAGTTTTTATTCTGATCATTGGAAATAGAGTCTCCTTGGGGAGATCTAAAACCTTTCTTTCCTGATCCTTTATTTGAGTCTCCCACATTTTTTCCAAGTATTCTCCTTCCCCTCTAGGTCTATTAGTTCCTTTTTGTCCATTTTTTCCAAGGTTTTTATCACTAATGGGATTAAAGGAGAATCCTTATTATTTCTGCATTTTGGAGAGTTATAATCCTGATCTTTCTTTATACTAGTTTCTTGGCTATCCTCTGTACTCTGAGTAGTTAAGACATTTTCTGGCCCTATCAGTGATTCTTCCACCCTTGAATCCACTGTTGTTTCTTCTCCTTTGGGAGAACCCACACTATCTTCCACCCTTGAATCCTTTAGTGTTTCTTATCCTTTGAGAAATTCCATACTTTCTTCTAGATTAGTCAGCTCATTTATCCTTTCTTCTGACTCTTGTTTTTCTATTTCTTGTTCTTTTCTAGTTAGGATTTCCCCTATTTGCTCTTGTTGATGGATCTCTACTTTCTCTTCAGAGTTACCTTTTGTCTTCTGGTCCCTATTTTCTTCAGAAGTCTTTCAAGGGACAGTTTCTTCCTCTATTTTTTTCTTCCACTCTAATCTATGGCCCTTATTTTGTTCCTACCCCTTCCTTTTTTCCTTTTGAGGTTTTTGAGGGCATTATTTCACCCAGTGACTATATTTCTTGCATGTGAAGCAAGCAAAAGGCAAGGATTCATATTCAACCTCTTGCTTCCATGAGCCCAGCTTCAAGTTTAGTGTAATAACTTGTGGAAGATCCGTATTTTGCTATATTTTCACATAAATCCTAGCATAAACTTGTCTAGTCCTTGCGGCTATCATTGGGTCTATAGAGAGAATCTCCCCAAAGGCTCTAGCAATTACTACCAAAATATCCTTGTGCCAATATTCCAATGGCCTCCCAAGAAGACGAACCCATATTGGAGCAGCTGTGAAAAGATTGCCATTATAGTCGAGGCTTGTCATCCATTTTTGCAAAGATAAAGAAGATTTACCATCATCCAAGGACCACCACACATAAATTTTGATAGGTCTTCCCCATTAGAGAACTCAAATGAGAAAAATCATTTTGGCATAGCAGCAATGTCGACCTGGCCTTTGATCCTCCATTTCTTATCCGCAAAGGATCTTACTGTCAATATTTTATCATGGACCCATAAACTTTCCAAACAAGGTTGAAGCCATGATTGACACAATGTGATCAATAATCGGGTTAGGAATGATGATACCAAAATCTCCCTTCAGTGGATCAGATAAAATATTTACCTTTGGGAAAGATGATTTGCCAGAGGGTTTAATCCCAAAAAGACCCAACCAGTTTCCCTTACCTAGAGTCGAGGAAAAGCCATGTGACTTACCTTCTAGCGGTTTTGTTGACTCATTGTCAACCATAAGGTTTTTAAAATTTTCCACCTCTAGCCCCATGATAGGACTGTCATCCTTGATAGATGGAACCAAGGTTGACCCACCATCTTTTTCCTCATCATCTGACAATGATCTAACAGTAGATCCCGCTTCCCCTGTCATTGATCCCACTACAAAAACTTCATCTCCCAGCTTCCCTCCCATGATTGAATTCAAAAAAACTCCTCCCACTCTTTCCCCTCCTCCAGACCGCTCCCGCTCCATTTTTATTACATTATTAAACATGTTGACCCAAACCTAATGGTTAATTTCTGCCAATCAGACATGGAGAATTTCCAGGTAAGTATTACTAAACCATCTCTTAGAAGTATTGATCCAATTGAAATACATGTGCATGAAGATCCTCAAATATTATGGCAAATGTATTTTTATGGGGCATGTAAAAAGGAAGGTAATGGAGGTGGAGTTATTTTCATTTCTCCATTTGGTGGGTATTTTAAATATTCCTTTTTGGTTACTTTTGAATGCATTAACAATATTGTCGAATATGAGGCACTTGTTTTGGGATTAAAAGTTGCAAATAGACATGGAATTAAGGTAATTGCAATAAGTGGTGATTCAGATTTTATTACTTCTCAAATAAGAAATAATTTTTCTACGAGGAATCCAAGATTAAAATAGTATATAAATATGATATGGGATCTTATTGAGCTATTTTATGCATTCTCCATTAAATGGATAGATAGATCACAAAAAAAATTAGTTGATCGCATGGATAACATAGTCATTAGGTAGAATGATATATTTTTTTAGTGAGATTGAGCAGATAGAGATGAAAAATAAGCCAGTCATACCAGACAATATTCAAAGTTGGTAGATTTTTTAGGTTGATAAAGACTTATTAAGATTCCTTACTTTTGAAGAGAAGTATGAGGGCCAATGTATTGATTGGAACGGTTATGTAGAGAAAGAAGATGAAAAAGATTTTTTTTTTTGGGAAAGAGGTAGTTCAACTCAAGATAAACAAAATCCCAAAAGGTCTTGTAGCATTAGAAAGAATGTTTGATGAGCAGGAAAGTTTCCAAGCAAAAAAGTCTACTGCAATTTCTGATGAAGTAGAGAAGATAAATCTTGGAAATGAGCACACTCCTAAGGATGTCTTCATAGGCAAGAAAATCACTCCCAAAATCAGGTCTGATCTAATTTCCTTATAAAGGAAATACAGGCATATTTTTGCATGGTCATATGATGACCTAAAAGCCTATAGAGAGGACCTATTTCAACATGAGATACCATTGAAGTCTGATGCTAAACCTTTCAGACAGAGACAAAGGAAAATTAACCCTACCGTTGCTCCTAAAATGAAAGAGGAATTGGTCAAGCTAAGAGATGTAGGGATAATAAAGCCTATTAGACATCCAACATGGGTATCTAACCTTGTTCTAGTAAGAAATAAAAATGGAGATATACGGCTTTTTGTTGATTTCAGGAACTTGAATGTATCATCTCTAAAAGATAACCACGCTCTACCTAATATGGAAACCTTGCTGCAGAAAGTCAGTGGAAATGAATTCTTATCCATAATGGATGGGTTTTCAGGGTACAATCAAGTGAAAGTCAAGGAGGAAGAACCATATAAGACAACTTTTACAACACCATGGGGAACATATGTGTACGCAAGAATGCCTTTCAGACTTACCAATGATGGGGATACTTTTCAAAGGGCTATGGATGTGTCTTTTGAAGATATGATTGATGTCTTTCTAGAAATATATCAGGATGACCTAACAACATATTCAAAGATATCATAGAACCATTGTAACCATTTGGAGAGTCTATTCATACGATCTTTGGAGTATGCTATATCTCTTAACCCTAAAAAATGTCATTTTGGAGTTACAGAAGGTAAGCTATTAGGTAATATTGTGTCAAAAGGCGGTGTGATAATAGACCCTAAAAGGGTGGAATCCATTGATAGTATTCATATCCCTAAGACTGTTAAGGTTATCCAATCCTTCTTCAGACAAATTAACTTTGTGAGAAGGCTTGTTTCTAACTTTGCAAAAATTATCAAGCCTATTGCTAAAATGCTTAAGGGAGTTGAGATTGCATGGAATGATGAATCCCTTGAAGCCTTTACAAGAATCAAGAAAGCTATTTGTGTAGATCCAATCCCGTGTAATTGAATAATGAGGGTTAGTAGCACCAATTTACAATGGGGGAAAGCAATCAAAACTACTAAGAATGAATCTATGGACAATAAAATAACAAGCAAAATAAAGGAAAACAAATGAATGCAAACCACAATGCTTGAAGCTTATATTTCTTCTCTCTACTCCTTTTGGAGCGTTAGATGAATGGTGCTCAGTATTGGTATCGGCAGTGTTAGTGACTTGGGAGTGTTTAGAAAATGATATTGATATGATCACAAGAATGCTTGATGCTTCGTAAGACTCTGCAGAGTAAGAGTGCACAAAGCTTGAAATCATGGATCCTTAAAATGGTTGAGAAGGTTTGATTATATAGAATATGGAAATGAAATGTTCCGATGAGATCAATCCCAAAAAATGCAGGATGAATGGTTGAGATCTAAAGGAATGCGAGAAGCACTCAGTAAACTCCACCTCTTCAACTTGGAGAGAAGAGGGGATGTTTAGTTAACTGAAAAGATTATTATGAGTTACCTTTTTGAACTGAAGAGAAGGTTGAGGAAATTATGCAATCCCAGAGATTTGATCAGGAGTTCTCTTATTTGAACTAGAGAAAGGATTTAGTTGAATATTTAATTGATTTTTAAAATTAAGGTATTCGAATAAGAGATAATTGAGTTGTATTTTGATTTAAATGGAATTTTTGATTGAAATTAAATTAATTTAATTAGAATAATAAATTAATAAGTTTAAATATTTAATTTTAAACTTTAGGGAAATTGAATTTAATTAATTAATAAAGATAATTAATTAAGGTTAATTAATTAAATAAAATTAATTATTTAATTAATTTTGAGGATATGATTAAATGATTTGGGGAATGGATTTTAGAAGAAATAGATGATTAATTAATGATTAAAAACCATTAATTAATAGATGAAAATTAGTATTTGGGGAATGGATTTTAGAAGAAATAGATGATTAATTAATGATTAAAAACCATTAATTAATAGATGAAAATTAGTATTTTAATGTATGGTCGTAAGTCTATCCATTTTAGGGTGTCTACATTTTCCCCTCTTTGATACAATGCAGCTTGTTGTGTTGTGTCAAATAATCTCCTATTTTGATCCTGCCCCAGCTCGCCCTAACGATATTAGGTGGATTTATGCCCCCTCAACAAATTTAAGTGAAAAGTCGTGACACGAGCGTCAATTTGTTGATACTTCAAAATGATTGTTATAACATCAAATAGTCTATGAAAATAGATAGTAGTGAAATATTTTGAGGCCCGTGATGATAAAATAGGGCTCTTAAAGGAATTAGGGTTTCTATTGATCATTTATAAATAGCTTATAGGTCCTTTCATTTGTCACTTTGCACAGTGGAGCTCTTGATTCTCTGGTAAGATTTGCTTCTGATTTTCTTGCTTTTCTTTCTTTTTTTGAGTTATGGAGAACCTTCTGAGAGTTGTGCACGTGTCCAACCGTATATGTACCTTTGGTCATCCAAACGACGCATGGTGTGTGGTGATTTTCTTATCATGTGTGCATTTATTGCTTGTCATTAATGCTTTTAAATTCAATTGATTTTTTGAAATTTTTGTATCTATATCGCAATCACTGGTGGTTTTTCTACAATTGTTGATTTCTTTTTTCATTTGATTAGTGTGTCGCATTCAATCGTTTTATTATCGCAATCGTGAGTTGTGTTTCACAAACGTCATTTTACTACTACAATCATTATAAACATGTCACAATTATTTTCTGTGTTTCACAATTGCTCTACTATTCTTTAAACTTAGTTATTTTTGCACATGTCTAATTGTTTGTCAATTTGGGAACTTATTGTTGTATGTTCTCTTGTCTTACAAATTGCTGGCAATGTCCTGCGCTACCGAGAGTCTAGACCAACAAGTTTGGTATATCATTTCCAGATCTCTGAGGATGAGAGATATATTATTAGGTATTTAGGATTATACTAGGTTACCTATATGCCCAAGATTATGACCAATAGGGGTTTTTGATCTCTGCTTTACTAGAGAGGTGGCACTCAGACACGTGCACCTTTCACCTTCCCACTGGGGAGTGCACTATCACTCTCGAGGATGTTTACCACATCTTATAGGTTCCTATCCAAGGTGCAGATTCTTATGTTATCTGAGATGACTGGTCTACCTGTCGATCAGTTAGGGATGTCTGATTCCTATGATATCCCATGGTCTAGATTTGGCATAGGTTTAGATAGGTAGAGTACATTATTAGGTAGCTTGATATGTGGGATTTTGTTCCACGACTGTAGGTAGCATGGTTTTTGATTAACTATGATTGATTGAATGTTTGAAGATGATAAGTTGATGATCACCGAGCTGCAAAAGTGAATGCAAGACATTAAATCAGTTAATGTATTGTATTGTCATTGATGTCAACTTGATATGATTTGATTATTCATACACATGTTGTCATAACCTTGAAGATCTAAAGAGACAAAGTTTATGTGGTCGGTAAAACATAAAAGGTCTGTATACACCGAGTGATAGTGAACACCGAGCAGTTCATAGTGTATACCGAGCATAACTGTAACTGAGCAAGTGTTACCGAGCAAGATTTAATGACCAAGTATAACTAGAGTTAATGAATGAGCATAACTAGAGTTAATGACAGAGCATAATTGGAGTTAAAGATTGATAAAATTGCTTAGCTGGCAGAGCTACAATTCAGGGATTGACTAATTGATTATTTTATTATCAATGATCAGTTAACCTAAAGCAAGGAAGGAGATTAAAAGCATGTTTTATCCACAGTTATCAAGGAGAGATTTATAGAATAAAACTAAAGGAGAGCTTTACGGGATAAAGAAAATCATGGCAAGTTTTATGGATCAAGGAGAGAGAAATGACAAAAACAAGGAGATTGAGAGGATAATAATGTATATATAAAGAGACAAGGATTTTATTATCAAAGAGAGGAATGTTGAGTATATTTTGTGTGAAGATAGAACTCTTCATGCAGATCTGATCATACAGGTTGAAGTTCAAAGCCAAGGAATTTTGCAGACAAAAGCAACAAAGGACAGAGCATGCACCGAGTAGAATAAAGAAAGAAAGCAAAGAAACTGAAGTATATATTGATTAGAGAGGTATTATTAGACTAACAATAGATCTGAATATTTTCAAATCAAAGTTGTATTTTGAACATGTCATTTACTATATCAGTTTAACCATTGACTCAAAAAATCTCTTAACCGAGTGGGATTTAACAGTCCTTATTGTATTGAGATACTCAAGAGTATCAAAAGGTTTTCTTGTTGATAGCATAGTGAGTGCTAGGTCAAAAGACAAACTATTGGTTTTAAATCCTCTAACAAGGTCGCACTTAACAATGTGTATTGTAACCTTTAACAGGGTTGGCTCTTCACCAAGCTCACTTCAGAAGAGTGAAAATATTCTAGGTTACCAGTCCCAGGTGGTTTTTCCCATATTGGGTGTCCACATTAAAATCTATGTGTCAAATGTGTATATGTTTCATTGCATTTATATTTTGTTTTACATATTATTGAAACTAGATTGGTCGGTTAACACAGTTTATTTGCTGCTACTTGATAAAGTCCAGAAAAGATAAACAATATATCTTACCGAGGAGTTTATATTTGCTAATATTATTTATGGCATACATATTGATGAAATTAGGAGTGTAAGCTAATTTAAGGTATTATATTTGATAGATAAGTTTTTGGTTGGATCTTTTGGAATAATTTCTAAGGCCATAGATTCACCACCCCCCCTCCCCCTCTCAGTTATTCTAACAATTGGTATCAGAGCTTTGGTGCTTGGAAGAAAAGTTTAAAGGGACTTAAGCTACAGATCACAAGATGAGTAAAAGGGATGTGCCTAAGTTAAACAAGGACAACTTTGCATCATGGAAAAGAAGGATAAGACTTCATCTATATGGTATTGTAAATGATGTTACAGAACACTTGGATACTGAATATGTTGCACCTATTAGACCTCTGATTGTTGATCAATTGAGAGAGAAACATGAACCGATGCTTAATTTGAAGATGTGAAATCATGCACCTCTGCAAAGAAAATGTGGGACAAACTCAAGCTAGTACATGGAGAAGATACCAATGTGTTGAGAGCTAAAGCCAAAAATCTAAGAGGAAAGTTTGATGACCTAAGAATGAAATAAGGAGAGAACATTACTCAGTACAGTGACAGAATCAAGGTAGTTGTTAATGCTATCTATGGAGTAGGAGGAGTACTTGATGAAGAAACAATTGTAAATAAAATTATGAGAACCGTACTACTTGTTTATGCTATTAGAGTATCTGCAATTCAAGAAATGAGAGTAGTAGCTAGTAACAATGTTACTCTTAATAGTTTGATTGGTAGACTTATTTCATTTGAGATGAACAACTATGACAATAGTGTCTTACCTACTATTGAGTCTGCATTCAAGTCTTCTCTGAAAATAAGTAAATCTACTAACAAACACACTATGAGAAATGATAGTGACAGTGATAATGATGAGAAAGAACTTGATGAACTTGAAACACTAATGGCTAGGATATTACCTAGAGGTAAAGGAAGATATAAAGTTAAATTACCATTAGTATGCTTGAATTGCAAAGAAATTGGACATTTTGCTGCTAGATGCCCTAATAAGAGAAAGGATGAAAGAGATAATGACAGATCTTATGAAAAGAAGTATGACAAAAGTGATGACCGAGACTACAAAAGTAGCCAACACTCTGACAGAAGAGATAACCACGATTACAAGGACAAAGGCAAGTAGGCTTGTTACCTAGTTGAGAACAAAGCTAAAAATTCTTATACTGAGTCTGATGAAGATATTGAGGTAGTATTTTTTTCTATGAAGGATGATTTAGACAAACAAGAAAGGTATTTTGAAACAACACTCATATCTAAATTTAGCAAAAATGATATTTCGATTATTGATAGTGGTTGTACTAATCACATGACTAGAGATAAAGAAAAGTTTGAAACTTTTGAATATTAATGGTGGATCGGTTAGGATGGGTAATGACTCGCGTTGCCCAGTTGAAGGAAAAGGTACCATCATGTTGAATAATCAAATCAGATGTGAAAGTGCATATTGGGTGAATGGAATTAACTATAATTTGTTGAGTGTTTCACAGGTGAGCAACACAGGACACCGAGTTGCATTTGAGAACAAAAAGGCAATGATCTATAATGGAATAGGAAAGTTGATCAGTATTGGTGAACAAACAAAAGGTAATCTATTCTATCTTGATAATATTGAGACTTGTTTATTGGCTAGAAATGAAGATGTTTGGTTGTGGCATAAAAGGTTATGTCATGTGAATTTTGACAACATGGTTAAGATAAGAAAGACAAGAAAAGTGAGAGGCTTATCGAGTATTTCAAAGCCCAACCATGTTATGTACAAGAATTGTCAAATAGGAAAAATGACAAAGTCTAGTTTCAAGAGAAAAACCTACTCATCTAAAGCTATTCTGGAGTTAGTCCATAATTACTTATGTGGACCAATGAGAACAAAGAGATATTATGGTGATAGATACTTTATTCTGTTTGTTGATGACTATTCTAGGATGATGACTGGCATGTTCTTAAAAGAGAAATCTGAAGCATTTAAGATGTTCAAATGGTATAAAGCTAAAGTTGAAAAACAAAGTGGAAAAGAACTAAAATGTTTAATATCAGATAGAGGAGGTGAATTTATTTCTGATGAATTCACTAACTTTTGTAATGAGCATGGGATTACAAGACAGGTTTCTGCACCGAGAACACCACAACAAAATGGGATTGCTGAAAGGAGAAATAGATCAATTGTTGATTGTGCCAGAACACTGATGATTGAAAAAGGCATCACACAAAAATTCTAGAGAGAAGTTGTGAGTACTGTTGTCTATACACTAAACCGAGTTCAATTGAAGAAAGACACAAATAAGACACCTTATGAGCTATGGTATGGATACACACCAAATGTGAGTTACTTTAGAATTTTTGGAAGTCAATTTTATATACTGAAAGATGATAGAAATGGGAAACTTGACTCTAAAAGTGATGAAGGAATATTTCTAGGATATTCTACTAAAATAAAAACTTATAAATGTCTGAACAAATCTTCTAAAAAAATCATTGAGAGTGCAAATGTTAAAGTGGATGAATTTGTTGAGAAAAATGATGAGGAAAGCATAAAGGAACCTAAAGATTATAATATATTTTTCTATGTTGAAGAACCTGACACCTTACCCGAGTGATAGAATAATGCAGCCACATAACAAGCTGCACACATCGAGAATTAGGAAAATGCTCACAATGTTGAGCCGAGTGATAAAGATCAAAATGAAGAACAAAGATCTGAACCTGTACTTGCTAAAAATGTCATAAGACACCATCCACATGACCAGATCATTGGGGAGACAAGAATAGGAATGAGAGCAAGAATTAAGTCACTTACCAATAGATGTTTGATTTGTGATTTTGAGCCTAAATCCGTTAATGTTGTACTTGAGAATCAAGAATGGGTTAGTGCAATGAATGAAGAGATTGAAAAGATTGAGAAGAATAAAACATGGACATTAGTACCTAGACCGAGTAAAAAAATGTCACTGGCACCAAATGGATTTTCAGAAACAAAATTAATGAGAATGGAGAAGTCACAAGGAACAAAGAAAGACTGGTATTCAAAGGGTATGCACAAGAAAAATGTATTGACTATGGAGAAACCTTTGCACCCGTTGCTAGAATAGAAGGAGTAAGAATTCTACTTTCTTATGCTTCTTTTAAAGGATTCAAAGTATACCAAATGGATGTTAAATTTTCATTTCTAAATGGAATACTAGAAGATGAGGTATACATTGAACAACCTGAAGGGTTTGTTGATCCTAACAAGAGGAACATGGTTTGTAAACTAAACAAAAACTTGTATGGATTGAAACAAGCACCGAGAGCATGGTATGAAAGACTTCACTCTTATCTTATTAGTATTGGATTTGTTAGAACAAGTGACAACAGTAATCTATATTTGAAAGGAGACACTAATGATAAGACTTTGATTTTTGAGATATTTGTTGATGATATCATATTTGGAGGTAATGATATTCTATGCAAGTCATTTGTTGATGAAATGAGCAAATAATTTGAAATGTCAATGTTTGGAGAGATCAATTTTTTTCTTGGTCTACAGATTCTACAATGGGCTGAAGGCATCTACATCACACAATCAAAATACATCAAATAAGTTCTGAATATATTCAAGATGGAGGACTCTAAACCATTTGGAACACCTATGGTAACTAGATGCAAATCAACAAAGGAAGACAAGACAACCGAGGTAAATTAGACCTTATACAGATCGATAATTGGTGAACTAATGTATGTTGTACACACTAGACCTGATATAGCACATGCAGTTGGTATAGTTGCAATATTCTTTGCTAGCCCTAAGGAATCACACATGACTGTTGTTAAAAGAACTTTGAGATATCTAAAGAATACTGAAGACTATGGTGTGTGGTACAATAAAGAAGGCAAATTTGAGCTACAAGTTTATACTAATGCTGACTAGGATGGAAACATACATGATAGAAAGAGAACTACAGGAGTAGCACTCTTTATGGGTGACACGCTTGTCACATGGATAATTAAAAAGCAAGGATGCATATCTCAATCAACTGCAGAAGCAAAATATGTAGTTGTTGTTGTGAATTGCTCTAACATTGCATGGATCAAGAAATTGCTGAAAGGTTTGAATGAGGAAATTCTTGACCCAGTAATTATCTATTGTGATAATACAAGTGCTATAAACATTTCAAAGAACCCTATGATGCATGCTAAGATAAAGCACATATTTATTAAGTATCATTACTTGAGGAACAAGTACAAGAGAAATAGGTAATACTGGAATATGTACAATCCAAAGAACAACTAGCAGACATATTCAAAAAATCATTTCCAAAAGATACATTTGAATACCTGAGGAATAGACTAGGGGTTTGTACCTTGTCTATTGGTCACTAAGCTAACTAGGAGGTTGCATCAGCCTACACATTATCATAAGATTAATCATGTTGATGCAAGTTGAGATATGGACTGCAATGACATATTAGTACACTAAAGGTAATTATCTAAACCACACACCAGAGATATTGTTGGCTACTACAGAGCTGTATATTTTTTTGGCATTGGTGTTAAAGAGAGAGAAAGATTAAATGAAATATCCATCAGGGAGAAGAGATTATACAACAAAAAGGGAGAGAATATCTAAAGATTATTTTCAATGAAATAACCATACATCAAAGGGAGAGAATTGGAGAGAGTTGACACTGCATATCTATCCAAAAAAGGGAGAAGAGATTCTAAAAGAAAATGAGAGATAGAATCAGAAGACAGAATTGCTACACCTATCCATTGAAGGGAATGAAGAAAGGGAGAGCACACAATAGAATCAAATCTATAGGGAGAGTTGTATGGTAAACATTCTTTTTGTAGTGATTAAACATATTAAGTCTAAGCTACAAGAGCTTACCGAGATTCAGATATTTGAATTGGTTATAGAACAGTAAGTTTGGTATGTTATGGCATGTTTTATATTGCATATTTTGTATTATGTTTCCATCAATGCCAAAGGGAGAGATTATTGAACTATAACTGATTGAATGTTTGAAGATGATAAGTTGATGATCATTAAACTGCAAAAGTGAATGAAAGACATTAAATCAATTAATGTATTATATAGTCATTGATGTCAACTTGATATGGTTTGATTGCTCATACACATATTATCATAAGCTTGAAGATCTAAAGAGACAAAGTTTATGTGGTCAGTAAAACATAAAAGGTCTGTATACACTAAGTGACAGTGAACATCGAGCAGTTCACACTGTATACCAAGCACAGCAGTAACCAAGCAAGTGTTACTAAGAAATAGTTAATGACCAAGCATAACTGGTGTTAATGACCGTGCATAACTGGTGTTAATGACTGAGCATAACTAGAGTTAATGATCGAGCATGAATGGGATTAAAGAATGAAAAAATTGCTTAGCTGACAGAGCTAAAATTTAGGGATTTGACTGATTGATTGTTTTATTATCAACGATTAGTTAAGCTAAAGAAAGGAAGGAGATTAAAAGTGTGTTTTATTCATAATTATCAAGGAGAGATTTATGAAATAAAACTAAAGGAGAGCTTTATGGGATAAATAAAATCATGGCGAGTTTTACGGATCAAGGAGAGATCTACAACAAAAACAAGGAGATTGAGCAGCTAATCATGTCTATATAAAGAGACAAGGATTTAATTATAAAAGAGACTAATGTTGAGTATATTTTGTGTGAATATATAACTTTTCATGCAAATCGGATCATACAGGTTGAAGAATAGAGCTAAGGAATTCTACAGACACTGAGCAACAAAGGACAGAGCATTCACCGAGTAGAATAAAGAAAGAAAGCAAAGGAAATGAAGTATATATTTATTAGAGAGGTATTATTGGACTAACAATAGATCTAAATATTTGCAAATCAAAGTTCTATTTTGAACAGATCATTTATTGTATCAGTTTAACCATTGATTTAGAAAATCTCTTAACCGAGTGGGATTTAATAGTCCTTATTGTATTGAGATACTCAAGAGTATCAAAAGGTTTTCTTGTTACAAACATAGTGAGTGCTAGGTCAAAAGAAAAACTGTTGGTTATAAATCCTCTAACAAGGTCACACTTAACAATGTGTATTGTAACCTTTAATAGGGTTGGTTCTTCACCGAGCTCACTTCAGAAGAGTGAAAATATTTTGAGTTACTGGTCCTAGGTGGTTTTTCCCATATTGGGTTTCCATGTTAAAATCTATGTATCAAATGTGTGTATGTTTCATTGCATTGATATTTTGTTTTACACGTTATTGAAACTAGATTGGTCAATTAACACTAAGTTTATTTTATGCTACTCGGTAAAGTCCAAAAAAGATAAACAATATATCTTACCGAGCAGTTTATATTGTTAAGATTATTTATGGCATACATCTTTATGAAATTGGGACTATATGATAACTGAAGGTACTCTATTTGAGAGATAATTTTTTGGTTGGATCTTTTGGAATAACTGTTAAGGCCACAGATTCACCCCCCCCCCCCCCCCNATTCCCCCCCCCCCCCCCCTCTTAGTTATTCTAACAGGTTTTTTCGTTGGATGGGGATTTTTCTCTTGGGTATGGTGAGAGACCATTTATTTATACTTGGAAGCCTTGTATGTTGGCCAATATGTATTACCACATGTTATACCTAGCTTACCAGGGTGGTAAGTTGATTGGATGTGACATGATCGTGATTCAGATCTGGGCCTAGGAGTGCATTGTTGTCAGTAGACCTGTTGGGGCTCATGATCTTCCTACAGGGAGACCTTATGTGTTTATATACAATGGAGCCATAGTGAAATCCCATATGGGGTGTTTGATGTATTGGAGGCAGCAGCTGGATATGATGTTGTATTTTATCTGGAGGCCATATAGATCGTGTTTTGTCTGGGAGGGTGAGGATGCACACCATCCTTTTTGTCGGTAGAGGAGGTCCCTGATTGGTTGTATTAAAGAACATGTGCACATGATATATCTACCCAACATTAATAGGATGTTGCAATAGTTTAGTGAGCGATAGGATGTGACTGATTCGTATGTTTACTTTGCATGAAGGTTTAGAGATATCACTCTGTGGGGAGCTATGATCCTGATGCATGTTGTGAGGACCGAGTTTGATGGTCTTTGTCCTATTTTGTGTACATGGTGGTCAGCCGCTATTGATGCAGGTAGATCTCTTTATTTTCTTGGTCTTTCTTTGGTACATGTACTCTCTTTAGGTTCTTATGATATAGATCTTTTCTTGATACTCTGTTATGGTTTATTATCCATGTGTTACTGATGTTGAGCCTTGTTTGTGTGCAGGCATGAATCCATAGTTTTATTCTTGGTGGATACAGGCCTATCCTATTGCCTTGAAAGATGTGACCCATCCTATTATTGGTGTCATCATGAGGAGATCACGACAGAGAGGTGGTGACTAAGGGTGAGGTTGTGGGATGGATAGAGGGAGAGATGGGGGAGAGGTGGAGGATGAAGGGGAGGTAGGGGTGGAGGTTGAGGGGNGGTGGGGGGGGGGGGAGAGGAGGAGGTAGGGTTGGAGGGAAAGATATGGATTAAGGTTGAGGGAGGGGTGATAATGATGATCTTGATCCTAGGCATGGTGGTGTGGGTGTAGGACCATAGGTGGTGGGCCTAGGGTGAGTGGGTGGTACCTGCGGGGTTGGATTGGGGATTGTCTCGAAGGAGGAGGGGATGGAGGAGGAGGGACCTCAACTTATTAGGAGGGTGTAGGGAAGGACAAAGGATATTCTTGCAGAGAGAGGGGAGGAGAGGGGAGAGGAGAGAGACATGGAGATGGTGGAGGGGATGGAGGTAGTATCAAACTCCTCTACATCTAGCATTAGTAGTGGAAGTGAGAGCGATAGTGAAAATAGTGAGGAGGACTCCTGGGTTGTGTGGAATGAGGGGTTGAGAGGCACTAGGGAGGAGGGAGAGATGGATGTGGCCATGGGTGGGTAGGAGGATGATCCCTCTGAGGTCCAGCAATTGTCACAAGAGATAGCAGGTCTGCGGCTTAGATTGGCAGATTTAGAGGCACACGCTACAACTTTGGAAAGTAGGGTCACCAAATTAGAGGGTTGGATAACTACAGTAGAGGTTAGATAGAGATAGGCTCACACAAATGTGAGAGATTTTATATATGGTGTATAGGATCTATCCCACCGGGAGGTTTTTTACCATTTCTAGAGATCAGGGCGTGAGGCCCAGAGAGAGATTGATTACTGGCGGCGCCACTATGAGGGTGTTATTTCTTCTACTCATCGGGTTCCTAGTTACACTACTTCACAAATATCCAGTGGAGTTGAGTGATCACATATTAGTGGTGTGGTCAAAGATCCTTTGCAGTAGTAGAGGGCAAGACCTGATATGCCACCCCCTCATCCACCTGGCGGCGAGGGTGGGGGTAGTAGTTGTTGACTCTTTTTGTTGCATTGTACCATTGTGTACATTATTATACTATTTTTGTATCAATTTTGTACTGATTTTGTACTGACTTTGTATCGATGATGTACCAATATCTATAGACATTTATGTTGATCACCTTTATGTGAGACTTGCGACCATCCATTCTACTCAGACATATGATATATGAGATGCTCTATTTGTGACATGATTCTATATGATGTGCAGCTTATTCTATATGTTTTGTATATGATGATGCACTTTATGAGATGCTTTTATGGTTATATTAATTCTATGTGATTCTAATATGTAGATTCTTATATGTATGATCTTTACTTTCCTATGATACTGACATATGTATGCAGGATGGCTCTTATGATGAATGCATATCTATATGATCTATTTGTGATGTATGCATGTGTTTTCTTTTCCTTTCTTATGCAATAAATGAATACAAACCTAAAATGTACCATGTTTCTGAGTACATGCATGTGTTAGTTAGAATAAAGTTAGTGAGAGATTAGTTGTGATAGGAAGGGACCGATGAAAGACATGAGTGATGAAACCAAGTCGATGCCATATATTCCAATTTTATTCATCATTGTGCCTTATTATGAAAAGGAAGAGAGTCAAATGCACCCAGATATTGACCATCTGGATACCGCTATGATCTTTGATAACTAGAAGTAGATAACTGAAAAGAAAGTGAACCAAATACACCTAGATATTGACCATCTGGATACCGCAATGATCTCTATTGAAAATAAAGAGAACCAATTGCACCCAGATATTCACCATCTAGGTATCGCTATGATCTTTGAATAACAAAAAGTAAATAAGTAAAAAATGCATCTAGATACTGACCATCTGGATACCGATATAATCGATGGTAATAGAAAGTAGATAAAAGATAAGGAATGTTCAATTCTTTTCCAGGGTTAAGCTCATATCGTGGAATTGCATGGCTGCCAGATGCGTGACAACTCCTACCACATTTATCCTAAATCATCATTGCCCCAAAATTGAATTGAAACACTCCACAAACAGAAATCAAAGAAAACAATATCATGATCTATCATAGCTACTCTCATCACTCAGTGGTATCCTTGAGTAGCGTAAGAACATAATCGTGAAAGATAAATTGACAACTGACTGACATGACTGACCTAGTCAATAGTTCATTGTTCCTTGATTTGCTTCATTTTGATGCTTGATCATGCCTAGTTTCAGGAATGGATGACTCAGATAAGACCGATATGTCTGGTTTTGAGTATATTTGACACTGTGTAAGACAATTGATAGTTTGATTGATGATTGATTGAATCATTTGATTGATGACAGATTAGATTGCTGCTAAAGCTGATTCATATGAGTCCATTGTCAATTTGTGAAACTTGTAGTTTTGACATTTGATTGATTGTTTGATTATCATTCGCTTGTTGATAATAGAGATGATTTATTTATGAGATTTTGCAATATTTGATTTTTTTATGATTGATTTCTTCAGGACATTTTGCTCTTTTTAGGATTTTTGATGACTTTTTAAGATTTTTAGATATTTAGAATGGCCCCTAGTTTGGTGAACCATTACAAGCCATGAATAAGCATGATGCTTCAAAGGGAATTGTGGGAGCACAAACTTAGTCTTTTGGAGTTCATTTATGGCGAACCAGGACCTTAACACTTGGCGCCTATTTACAAGGTTTTAACCAAGGTACCTGCCCCAATAGTGCATGTTTTCCAGGTTTTTACTGAGAGGGTGATTGTGTATCTCTTTATTTTTTCTTGTTTTGAAAAAAAAAATTGTCACCAAGGTGCTTGTTTACCAAGTTTTCACCAAGGTAAACTTTTATATTTTTTGATTTTTTTTATATTTTATGGATTTTAGATATGTTTCCTTGACCTTGAGACCTCAGGCATAGAACCTCTTGAGGTGCATGCTATTGATATGACTAGGGAGTTTATCTCCTTCTTGAGTTGTCAGTTGATATGCCCCATTGTTGCATGATGTTATGATGACATATGGTCCTAGCTAATTGGGCTCAAACTTTCCTAGTTTAACCCTTTCTACTTGGTTCCTCTAATTCTCCATGAGAACAAGATCTCCTAACTCAAAGGTTCATGGTTTGACTTTCTTGTGGTAGTTTCTTCTAAGGATATTTTGATAGTCTTGTAAGTTATTCAGCGCATTTTGTCGTCTCTCATCTAACAGCTCCAATTCATTGAGTCTAGCTACTCTATAGTCTTCATCTGATATAATGTTCTTCAGTGAGATTCTGAGGGATGGGATTTCAACTTTGAGGGGTGGGACTTGTTAGAGTAATTTCCCTTTTGACTTATCAATTAAATCGTGTTGATTTAATTAGTTAAGTTTTCATTACTCTGTTTTTCTTAAGCTTTATCTTAGGTACATTATAATTAATATTTATATTAATTATTAATGTGCAACCTAGCTTTTTAGTCTTTAGGGTTTGTTCACCTTTATGGGTTGAACCTTTCAATTCTCCATTCATTAATTTAGAATACATTTTTCCTCTTCTCTTTCGAGTTTCTCTAAGCTTCTGAGTTCTCCTACTTTTTCCTTCTTTCTACTTCTTTCTTGTAACAGGTACTTGCATGCAGTTATTCTTGGGTGTTATCAAATTAGTGTTTCTCAGATCCTTCATGGTATTAGAGCCCCTTTTCTGCTATCTATTTTGGAGTGTTTGAAGCGTGTTTTGAAGGATAAAATATGATCTTTCTTAGGGTTTTTGTCTTCAATCTGAAGGTGAAGGTTTTTTGGAGCATTTAGAGCCCAAACAGACCTCACCATCACACTTAAAAGGCCCAAAAACCTATATTTTCATATAAGGTTTGTCAGTTTTGGCCTCCGTGACACTAGAAAAAAAAATTGGCCTCTAGGCACATTTTTCGAGGCAAAACAAAAAAAATAATCAAATTTTTTAAAAAAAAAGAAACACAAAACAATGCATTATTTTAGTGCTGAGGGTGTGCAGCCCGCACCCCACCGCCACCGTCCATCCACTGGCTAGCCAGTGCTCAGTCCAAGCGTCACCCTGCGCGCCACTTGCTCCCTACCTCTGCTACCCAGTAGGCACTCGCGTGCCACCACCGTCATCTATTGACATCAGAAAACTGGTTGTTGATGTCACTTTCCCGACGACCAAAATTTTTCTAGGCAGCTGGATTTTTTTATGGTGATGACATCATGTTAATGTCAATGACAGCTAGGTGACATTCATACAACCGTCAATTTTTTTCTAGTGATGGGCGACGGCCATTTGGACATCAAATTATTTCTTGCGACTGTGTTTTTCTAGCGAGCTACTCATTCTAACTTACTGTCAGTCTTTTGATCATAACTCAAGCATACAACATCATTTTTCAACAAACGAGATATCGTTGAAATTCTCTTTTTGAGCCAGAGACCACCTTGTGGGTTTTGTATTAAAATTTGACTATTTGAGTACCTAATTTTAGTGTCAAAATAGAGGCTTCAGTTTCCTCCTTCTCTACATCTGGCGTTCAGGTTTTCTTCTTGTTTTTTGCGCTCTCTAAGTTATTTTTTGGTGTACGGGGGATACTATAATAATTTGTGGGGGGTGCATTTTACTTTCTATCATTTACTACAGAAAGACCCTTCTACTTTTGTCTTCTTTCTCTCAATGTCAGACCCTTCAATTGCTCGACTAACACCACATAACTACCACACCTAGAAAGCACACATGACCAGGCTGTTAATGTCACGCAACCTATGGTGCAGTCTAGATGAGAACCAACCTATTCTGTAAAATCCTTTTGAGGCTCTTCAGTATAGGAAAAAAATGGATTAATCCATGGGCTTACTAGCACTGAATGTTTTCGATAGTCTCCTGTTTCACTTGGAAAATTTGAACACTCCTTGAGCTATCTGGGACAAGTTTGCAGATTTGTTTTGCATAGTTAATGAGTTCAGGGAACTTCATCTTGGTGCAGAGTTGACATCCTTGTCTCCTAACAATTTTCTCACCATTGAGGGCTTCTTGATGAAGTTCAATGCTCTCCATTTATTTTTATAGGGATGTGGGAAGACAAAGTCAGATAATGAGTGTATCTTTCCGATACTCTCAAAGTTTTGAGGATAGTTTCAAATCTTCTCCTCCAATTTCTATTTCAATGTGGATGCTTTGGTTCCTAGGCACACTATGCCTTCTTATGAGGCCTTCTGTGATCAGTTGAATTAAGAGCATTCAAAGATTCAACAGTTGGATGGTACTTCTGGCTCTATGAGCCATGCTTTGGTCGCTCATCCATCTTCACGGAAGCCAGAGCAGAAACATGTATCGCCAACCATAGAGTTTTGGAAGGACACTCATTCTTAGCATTCATCTGACCCACCTCCTCCAAATAAGGGGAAATCAAAGACCAAAAAACCTAAGGGTGCTTTTTGTAACAAGCTTAACCATGATGAGTCTCAGTACTTTCAGAAGAAGGTGGATGGATATGCCAAACAAATTTCTTATTTGATAGCTCTTCTTCACAACAGAAATATTAACATTCCTTCTTCCTCTTCTCACAAGTCTTCTTCATCATCTTTTCAGACAGATGGTTCAGACAACGGAAAGGGTCATGCAATATGTGCATCTGCTATTGCTCCCTCTTCTAGATGGCTACTAGATTCTGGTGCTTCAAACCATATGGCATCTTCTCAGGATTTATTCTCCTCTTTTGAGGCTTCACCTACCCCACACATTTTGATGGGAAATAACATTGTTATGATTGTATGTGGGAAGGGTTCAATTGACATTGATGATAGTGCATTCCACAATGTACTATGTATTCCATCTTTGTCCTCCAACCTTCTCTCTATCTATTAGATAACTCATAGTAAGACAGGGAAGACAGTTGAGTTCACTCTAGATTCAATGTACATTAGAGACAGCGTGACAGGAAATATTGTTGCTAAAGGGACAATTGATCATGCTACCCTCTTGTACTCCTTCTCTCATTTTGGTCCACCATCTCCATTGTCATAGAATATCTCTCCTTCTTCATGAGTACTTATTAAGGAGAATTCAAGCCACCTGAACTTATGTGTTGTTCCTGAGATCATTTTTGTGACTTCTACACCTCCTTCTTGTGTTGATTTTGCATATGCTTAGCATTATTCCTCTTCAATATTACGTGTTATGGTTGCTCCTTGCATCGAGCCACCTACTCCAGTTGTTGAGGGCATATTCAAGGATATTCATCTCCTCCTAGATGACACATTCAGCCCATCTATTGGCCCACCTTCATTGGAGATTCCATTACAGGAGTCTCATGCATTCTCCTTTGAGCATCAGTTAGGCCTTCCAGTTTCACCTCTCATTCAAGGGTTTCCTTGTTGTTCCTTGCCTTTGTTTCTTCTACATTGGAGTTCCATTGGTTCGATCATTTCCACATGGGTTCTATTATTCTAGGGGGGCTTTTGTGTCTCATCCCTCTCTCATGGGGAGGATGGTTATACTTATGGTTTTGAGAGAGTCTCTTGAGCCATTTCTTTTCTGTATTTTTCTATCTCTTTTTGGAGAGGGTTTTTTCCCACTGGGTTTTCTCCTTTTTCTCTAGTTTACATAGATTTCCTTGTATTGGGTACCTAATCAGGCCTTGTTGTCAGGACCCTCTTTCTTGCTTTCATAGTTGTTCTAGGTTAGCTTACATCCTGAGCTTCGCTTAAGGGGGGTGTTAGAGTAATTTCCCTTTTGACTTATTGATTAAATCATGTTGATTTGATTAGTTAAGTTGTCATTACTCTTTTTTGCTTAAGCTTTCTCTTAGGTACATTATATATATATATATATATATATATTGATTATTAATGTGCAACCTAGATTTTTAGTCTTTAGGGTTTGTTCACCTTTATATGTTGAACCTTGTAATTCTTTGTTCATTAATTCATAATACAATTTTGCTCTTCTCTTTCGATTTTCTCTGAGCTTCTGAGTTCTTCTACTTTTTCCTTCTTTCTGCTTCTTTTTTGTAACAGGTACTTGCATGTAGTTGTTCTTGGGTGTGATTAGATCAGTGTTTCTCAGATCCTTCGGGACTGCATCTGATCCATATACTAGGGAGAATGGAGTTGCTCATGAAGGTGTTCTCACACATGTTCTATGTGCCCACAATGCAAGACTGAGCTACAAATGTCAGTATCGCCCAAATTCATTGACCATTTTCTTTAAGATCTTCAGGATGGTTTTGTTAGTGGCTTCAGCTAGTTCATTCCCTTGGGGATGGTAGAATGAAGAGAACTTTCTTTATGTGGAAATTCTCACAGAGATCTTCAACATCCTAGTTTTGAAAAGGTGTATCATGATTTGTGAGTATGGTTTAAGGGATCCCATATCGCTATATGATGTTATTCAGTATGAACATGGAGATTTGCTTACCAGTGATGTATGTGAGAGAAATTGCTTCCACCCATTTGGTAAAGTAATATGTTGCTACAATTATGTACTTGTGACCGTTAGAGGATGTTGGTGTAATATTTCCCACTAAGTCAAATCCTCATTTTGAAAATAGCCATGGTGAAGTGATGGGATAGAGTTCTTGGGCCGGTGCGTGTATAAGATCTCCATGAATCTTACATTGTTGGCACCTTTGCACATATTTGTTAGAATTTGTCTCTACTATGGGCTAGTAGTATCCCATTGTGATAATCTTCTTTTCCAAACTATTGCCACCTACGTGGGCCCCACAAATTCCCTCATGTACCTCGTACAAGGATCTTTGGGATTCCGTGGAAGTGAGACATCATAAAAATGTTCTATCTAGACTTCTTCTATATAGAGTATTAGTGAGAAGGGTGTACCTAGAGGCTTGTCGAATGAGGGAATTCTTTTGGTTTCTAGATAGGTTGGGTGGTAGGGTACTATTTGGTAGGTAATTATATATGTCATGGTACTAGGGGAACTCAAGACCAACAAGGACACATGTTGACTCTATTATTGGAGCTTTATATGTTAATGTCATTAATTGTTCTACCAGAAATTGGAGTCTGGTTTCGTTACCCAGCATGTCGATCAAGGATGCTCTAGTATCCATCACATATGTTGCTTTGTTTTGAACCCTTGGAACCTGCTTAAATATAATGAAATGAAAAGAATCCTGCAACTTGTCCATCAACTCTCTATATGGGATCATTTTTTCATCTTTTATCATGTAGTCATTGTTTACTTGACTAATGACCAATTGGGAATCACCATAGACTCTTAGGTTCTTTATCCTCCATTGTATATTTATCTTCAATCCAATGACCAGAGCTTCATACTAATCTATGTTGTTCGTGCATGGAAAGTTGAGTTGAAAAGACTTAGGAATTGCATCATTATCTAGAGTAATGAGTACTATCCCTGCTCCTACACCATTTTTTGTATACGACCCATCAAAGAATGATTTCCAAACCTCTACTATTGGTTGTACTATGAGGATGGATTCATCTAGAAAGTCAGACATTATAGGCCAATGATCTTGTATTGGTGCCTTTGCTAGTTGGTCTGCAACTACTTTCCCTTTGATAGCCTTTCGATCCACGTAATCTATGTCAAATTCACTTAAGATCATGACTCATTTGGCAAGTCATCATGTTAGTGTTGCTTTACTTAACAAGTACTTCAATGGATCTATGTGTGTTGTGAGATTTGTTTGATGACTCAAAATTTAATGTCTTAACATTTGAGAAGTAAAGACAACTCCAAGACATGACTTTTCAATTGTTGAATAATTTAGCTTGTAGCCCACTAATGTTCTGCTAAGGTAGTAAATGACTCTAACTTGCCCTGGTCATCATGTTGTACCAAAAGAACACCTAGTGTTGACTTTGTTGCTGAGATATATAAGAGGAGTGGCCTGCCTAGAATGGGTGGAACCAATATAGGGGACTTCAATAGATAATCTTTGAAGGTTTTAAATGTCTGCTCTCATTGTTTTGTCCATATAAAGATCATGTATTTATGCAGTAGGTTTTGGAATGGGTGACACTAGTTTGCCAGTTGGGTGATGAATTTCCTGATAGATTGTAGTCTACCTTGTAGACCTCATAGTTTCTTTAGATTTATTGGTGGTGGCATGTCAAGGATGGCCTTAACCTTTTCTGGGTTTATTTTTATTGCTCTGTGTGATACAATGAATCCAAGGAGTTTTCCAGCAGTAATTCTGAATGCACACTTCTTTGGATTGAGTCTTAATCAAATATCTGACCCAAAACTTGTAGGTGAGTTTCCCTGAGCATTGATTTGGCTAGTATGTCATCGACATATTCTTCCATTTTTTATGAATTAGATCATGAAATATCATTGTCATTTCTTGTTGATAGGTTGCACCTATGTTCTTGAGACCAAATGGCATCACGTTCCAGTAGTAAGTTCCCCAGGCACATGTGAAAGTTGTCTTGTGTTGGTCCTTTGGTGTAATATTGAGTTTGTTATATCCAGAGAAACCGTCCATGAGTGACAACATTCGGTGCCCTGCTGTCAGGTCAACTATCATGTCAATGTTTGGTAAAGTAAAATAATCCTTGGAATAAGCCTTGTTGAAGTCTCTGAAATATGTGTATATATGGATCTGACCATTTTTTTTGTAACCAGCACCATATTTGATCCAATATACATATGGAATTTGTCTTATGAAGCCTGCATCTAAGAGTTTCTTTAATTCTGCATTGACAAGTAAAGAAATGTGCAGATGCATCTTTCTTAATCTTTGTTTAACAAGTTTTGCATTTGGTAATAGTGGAAGATGATGTAGCACTAGCTCCGGATCCAAACCTACCATGTCTATGTAAGACCATGTGAACTTGATTTTTCTTTCCTTAAAGAAACTAATGGACTATTATCTTTCCTCAGATGTAAGTGACTTAGCCAAATATATATTTTTAGGGTTCTTTTCATCCTCTATATTAACTTCCTTTGTTTCTTCTGCTAGTAATGCTGACTTTTCTTCTATTAAGGGGTGGAGTTCCAACTTTCCATCCTCTGGCGCCTCAGAGAGATTTCACCAGAAGATACGTCCTTTATTTTTCTTTCTCTTTTTTATGGTCAGAAAGTGCCTTTCGGTTTTCACTTGTTGACTGTTCTTTTTTGTTTTTTATTTTTATTTTGCGACTGGAAAGAGGAGTCTCCTCCCCAAAGTATGTTGATATGTCTAGGTTAAAGGAGAATCCTTCTTTGTGGTCTTCTAATGGTATGCCTTCTCAAAGCCCCATGAAGTGTGTGATGCCTTCATCATTCTCAAAAATATCTATGTCAGGTTGTCCTTGTTGGTCCCATTCTATCAGTTTGTGGTAGACTAGACAAAGGTCCACGTGGGGGATGACTATGTTTGGGTGAATGGAACTGTGGTTATAGTTCCAAAAAACTTGGAATGGGGTGTGGACCCACCACCTAAGGAATTGAAATCAACATGTTTATCAATACAGGGTTAGTCTTCTATGCTCATTTGGTCAAATATTTCATCAAGGTGTATGGTAGTAACGGGTCAAGGGGAATAGTCAGGGATGGGCAAATTAGAGTTACGGAGGGATATCCACTCATACTCATGGGAATCGGTGACGTTAGAATGCTTGTTAGATGTCTCACTTTCCACATCATCCTGGATAGTCTAATTACGGTTCGATTGTGAATTAGAGGGTTCCACTTCCGATGGCAATAATCGTTGGAGTATACTTCTAATTTGGGCATGTTCTAGATTTTTCCCATGGTTTAATTATGCAATCTATTGTCAGTCTATGGGTATATCTCATATGGTTGTATTGGTTCTATTTTGACCATATCCTAGCCCTATTTTATTTCTTTGGGTTGGTAGTAAAGACAGTTCCATTAATCCTTGTTGTCTTACCTCCAGACTAGTCTTACTATCATAACCATATTTCTGCAGCATAGTGAAGCCAACTCCATATTGTGACAAAGGTGTCTATGCTTGAGGTGTCTCTTAAGAGTATTTATACAACCAAGTGTTGATGTCCATATCAAAGGGGTTTTCTTCAGTTATGTCTCCCCATTAAATGTGGTTGGTAGACACTTGAATAACACTAGTTCTAGAGTTTCATGTGTTTCCACTGATCGGGGCATGCCATATGATCTAGGATTTTGAGGCATGTTGGTGATGGTAAAACCTTCCTCATAGCTATACTCACCACACCCTTTGTCTTTGATTGATATCTTACCCACCTTTCTTGGTATGTCTTTAGGAACAAAATCAGAGGTGGAAGGAATGATTGCTTCCTGATTTTAAGGCACCTCATTATCTGTACTACTTCTTATGGTGTTACAATATTAGAAGGGGTTGGGACCTCCCTCAATGATTATCTTTGCTCCTTGGTATGGGAACTTGATGCACTGATGATAATTTGAAGGAACAACTTGCATTTCATGTATCTAAGGTCTCCCAAGCAACATATTACATCCCAAATGAAGGTCTAGGTTTTGAAATAGATAGTTCTTTATGACTAACCCTATCCTGACCAGTAGAATGAGGATACATTTTGATGATCTCTATTTCTCGTCATATGCCCTGATATTTATCCTCTTGGTGACATCAATGCTATATTATAAATAGGCCAAGGTTTTTATCACTTTAAGAGTACATATGTTTAGCCCAACCCCACCATCAATGAGGACTCTTTGGATTGTGTGTTTATGCGCTTGGATAAGAAGATGTAGGGGATCATTGCATAGAGGCTTTTGCGGTGACACATCATGGTCTATAAATGTAGCATTCTTGTTGGAAACAATGTAATTTACCATGGTTTGGAAATTCTCTAAAGTTATGTCTTGTGGGACACCTACATTTTGAAGGGCTTGATCTAGAGCTTTCTTATGTTGCGGAGATATGCACAATAGGTTGAACATGGAGATCTGGGCAGGTGTGTGCTTTAGCTAATCCACTAGACTAGTTTTTGGATTGGAAGTTGTTGTGGGATTAGATAGGGTAGCTGAGGTGGAAGGAATTCCTTGCAAAACAACCCTGGAGCATTGTATTATGATAGTGCATTTGGCATTGGTATCTCTAATAGTAATTTTAGAGGCTTGGCTATCTGAAGGATTTATGCAATTTATGGTACTATTAGAGTTGGCATAGGTATAGTTCACTGGCTTAGACTGTCCACCAGACACGAAGGCTTTTCCATTATTATGATCATGAAACACATCGTTGAAGAAAGTGTGATTAGTTGTACCCTTGGATTGGGTATTTTGACATCAATTATCTCTTGGCCAATTAGATCTTATATGATGTATTTCAATCGATAGCAATTGGATGTCTTATGTCCTTTTACCCGATGATACTCACAAATTCATTATCATTTCACCACTTGGGTTTCACAACACCATGTTTGTATTCTCTAATTTTTGGAAGAGTGATATTATTGGTTTGAATCAAATTTTTCAGTGTTGACTCTATCGATTCTCCTAATGGTGTATAGTCATGTTTAGGAAAAGGAAACCTTTGTAGGTTTTGTGCATTGGGTTGGTTGTTGGACACAACTCTTGCTTGAGCAGTGAGTGTTTGAATCTGAGTATTCATCTGCTAGGTGTGCATCATGGGTTTTTGATTTGTCATGGGCGCTCCTTGTAGTGAAACCTTGGGTTGAGCATAATGGACTATTTTGATATTAATGACACCATCATTGGTGAAATTCTTGTTCTTATTCCACCATTTTTCCTTATCCATTGCATTCTTGTTGGTGTTCATTTGGGAAGGATCCTCAAGGATTCCTCACTTGACCAAGTTTTTCTCACATCGGATTCCTCGCTCTATAAGTTGCTTGAAATTTTGAGTGAGCTATAGCTCTGTTGTGAATAACATATCTGGGATCAGATTTTCAATAAACATGACTATTAGGTCTTGTTCGGGCACATCATACATTATTTTTTTGGTAGTTTTTCTCCATCTTTGTAATAATTTAACAAAGGATTCACCATATTTTTACTTAATGTCATAGAGTTCCTTGATGCTGACCTTGCATTCGATGCTATGATGGAAGTGAGCAATAAACTTTTCGGCCAATTCTCCCCAAGACTGAGTGCCATGGGGTAAGTGTGAGAATCATTCCATTTTTGGTATGGCTAAACTCTATGGAAACAGACGTATTAGGTAAGTTTCATTTTGTGTGACTTCAATGCATCTAGCAAAGAATTTCCTGATATGCTCTACACGATTGGTATCGGCTCTGCATTTGTCAAATTTAGGAACCAAGAAGTGTGTGGGAAATGGTGACATGTGAAATGAGTAATCAAATGGGTATGGGTACAAGTCCTCTGTTGTGTAAGACTTGGTTTGTCCCTGATTTTTCACGTCCATCATTTGCATTTGTAGGTTCTACACTTGTTGTATCAGCATGTCTGTTGGAGATTGAGGAACGTTCCCAACATTGAATCTTTGTGTTGTGGTTGGTATAAGGATTTGCCTTTATGTTGCTTGTATTGGGACATATGATCTCCTTGGGATTTGATATTGATTTCCCAACGTGTGATTTTGATACTAGGGGATCTGATTGGTCCAAGGTTGTTGTTTTTGTTGGGATCCTTGTTGGAATAAAGGTGTAGCTTTTAGTGGACGTTAACTGAGTCTTGGACCTATAGAAATTGATCAGGGTGGTTGGGAAGTATTGAGTCCAAATATAGTAGGGATAAACTGCACTATATGAGTAGTTTCAAATGGGTTGTTGCTCATTTGGGGAATTGATGATATAGCTTGAGTGCTTGACACAAAAGTCCATGAAGTGGATGCTTGAGATAAACTGGTAGCAATGGGTGCACTCAGTTGGGAGCCCATCATGTTTTGGGTGGATGATGTAATACCTTGATTGGAAGAGCTAGCTTTGGTAGACATAGTCTATGCTGATGTCATAGTTGTTAATGATGGAAGAGACAATACTTAAGATACCACATGTTTCATTTGAGAGTTTTGAGTTGTGCTTTGTCTGGATAGTGGGTTTTCAGGACATATTATTGATACATTGAATTCAATGGGGAGTTTGACTCCCTTTTTTATAAACATAGCTAGAAATCTTTCAAGGTTTATTTCCACAACAACATCAACCACATGTGTGGAATAAGCATATTGCTCTATGTCTTCAAGCTCTTCCTCTATTACATCTTGAAATATAGTTGATCTACGAGGACCATGAGGAATTTTAGGCATGTTCAAAATGTATAGAGCGGTATCAGTATTTTAAATGGGTAGTCCTCTTTCTCTTTTTCCCACGGGGGAAACTAGTTAATGTAGGATTCATTTGGTTGGGTTCTAGCCTTTGACCTAGTTTAAGGTCCTCCATAAGGTGTGAGAGACATGGTGTTATCTAGTTTTTGAACTAAAATGAGTGATATAAAGCAAACAAAGGGGATAACCTCTCGAGGAAAGTCTGAGTACCTATTTTGACAAGGGTAATTATAGGAACAAATTTTGATTTCTCTTGATCTCAAAGATTGGTGATGTAAGATATTGATTATGACTCTTGCCTTAGATGAGACAAAGTTGCTGATAAATATTGATGAAGCTGAGATAATGGGATCAAGATAATATAATCTAAACTTTGAACTATCAATGGTAAACAATAACCGAACTATCGAAGAGGAATGATCCTAGATGTTTTGAGATTCACACTAATTCTTTGTTATTTTCTTAGATTTGTACACTAACCTTTCACACGAAATGGGGAATCTTTTCCAAGGTTTTAGATTGATAAAAATGCATAGTGTGGAGAGAGGAATACAAGTTTTTTGATAGAATAAATGCACATGTCTATAAATTGATAGCGGAAAAATTCCATTGATTATGATAGAATGCAGTGTCAATTACAGTAAACTTCCAACATTGCGGCAATAAAAGGATCAATTGCAGAAATAAAAGGATTGATTATGGTCAACTTTCGCCAATTGCGAAAAAAAAATTTCAATTGCAGCAAAGTGTGACAGTTTTGAAAAATGATTGCAGTTTGGAGATTTTTCTGATAAAATGATCTTTCTGGAAGATTGATTTGATTATGGAATAGACTTTAGTTGACACCCTAGACTTTGAACACATTTGACTCCTTTTGATAGTGTGAGATGTAGGTTTTGCATTTTGAGAACTGATCACACAAGAAAGCACAATAGGTACAATATTTTGAAGATCCAAGAATAAAAATTATATATTCTACAAATTTTCCAAGTTGCAATGTTTTCACGTGGTTGAAATAAAGACAATCAGATTAATCTAGATGAATTGGCTTCAAGATGCATTATTATAGGCCCAATTCTTTTGATGTTCATTATCTCACACAACAATTGTCATGCTACTAGGACATGAAGATAAATGATGTAGGTGCCCATATTTTTGCCTTTCCCAGATATTGTTTTCATGCTAATGAAGATCTCTTTTATCAACACAATATCCTAGAACAAATATGTTGGGAATCTTAGGGGGAAATTCTGCAACCCATTGCACTATAATAAGACACTTGTTTGGAGGTAAAATAGGTAGGTCACTAATTAATTGGGTTATAGTAAGGTTTGTGGAGTCTATCTAATTGGTTTGTATGTGTGTGACTCACTTAAGAGCCTAGTTTACCATGTTGGCTACTTAGGGATACTTCACCCGATCTAGGCTATCATTAGCACACCTTGCTTGAGCTTGCCTAGATATAAGATAGAGCTTTGGCCCATGTTTTGTTTATATATTGATCAGAAGGATTTCTGGTTTAAGGTCATCCTCTGAGGAAGAAACAATTTCCCCAGACATGCCTCTCTAAAAAAGTATAAAGGTTTTTAATCTAACAAGTTGTGCAAGTGCACCAAAGACTCAAGATATAAGCTTAATCGATTAAGCACCAAATATCAAGTGTGAACTAAGCCATCATCCATACATGCACGCGAGTTCAATTTTAAGCCCAAACCAAATGATGATTGCTTGTTCAATTTTAGATGCATAAAATTCAAAGATTATTTGCCTTGTTTAATTGTTAACCACCATGTCAATTTTAAGCACCAAACTGAAAAAGTGAGATTGTGATGTTTTGCATACACTTTTCTTTTTAAGCACCAAAAAGAGAAATGAGTTGATTTTAGTTTTCTTTGTTAAAATTATTTCCACGCCACAAGTTGTCAAGAAGCTATTAGTACTGAGAACTCCTAAAAATCAAAATGAATAATATTCAAGAACACCTGGATTATTAAGACCATTAAGGCTAATGGTAACTTTGTATTTGGCTACAAAATGCTTGAGAGAATCGAGATACCTGTTAAAAAATTCACATTGATCTTCAACTGCAATTGCCAAGATTGTATTTCGTTGCATGTGGTAATGAGCGGTTCTTCTTATGGCCGCTCTTAGTGATCTAGAACCCGAGCTATGTCTGATTATCATTTTTACCATATGTCATTTTATCATTCCTGCACAAAATCCAAGAGAAAAAAATTGATTTGATTAATAAAATGATGAAATAGAGAAATTGCAAAATTGGTCCGTCAAAGGCAAAATTCTTTTGTGAGATGTGAAATTCTCTAGATGATTATGGTAAACTGTTGTCAATTGTGAAATTTTTCTGTCAATTGTGGAAATGTGTTGGCGATTACAAAATTCCTTTGGCAATTGCGGCAAAATACTTGAACCATAGACTAAAAAACTAAAGAAATTGATTATGAAATACAATTGGCAATTGCAAAATTATAGAGATCAATTGCAGTAATAAACCAGTCGATTGCGACAAAATTTTGTCAATTGCAAAATTACAATATTTATCAAAAAAAATAAAAGATGAAACTACGGTCATACAACTGAGGCCAAAAAAATTTGTTTGTCGTTTGCAAGCGATTATCAGGTTGTTCGATTCACTTCAGGTTCACCAAAATGTGTAGATCCAATCCTGTGCACTGGAATAAAGAGGGTTAGTAGCACTGATTCGTAATGGGGGAAAGCAATCAAAACTACTAAGAATGAATCTATGGATAATAAAATAGCAAGCAAGATAGAGGAAAACAAACAAATGCAAACCACAATGCTTGAAGATTCTATTGCTTCTCTCTACTCCTTCTGAAATGTTGGATGAATGGTGCTCAGTATTGGTATTGGCAGCATCTGTGACTTGGAAGTGTTGAGAAAATGATATTGATATGATCACAAGAATGCTTGATGCTTCGTAAGAATCCTGCAGAGTAAGAGTGCGCAAAGCTTGAAATCCTGGATCACTCAAATGGTTGAGAAGGGTTGATTATATAGAATATGAAAATGATATGGACGGATGAGATCAATACCAAAAGTTGTAGGATGAATGGTTGAGATCAAAAGAAACTGGAGAAGCACTCAGTAAACTCCACCTCTTCAACTTGGAGAGAAGAGGGGATGTTTAGTTAACTGAAAAAATTATTACGAGTTACCTTTTTGAGATGAAGAGAAGATGGAGGAAATTATGCAATCCCAGAGATCTGATCAGGGGTTCCCTTTTTTGAACTTGAGAAAGGATTTATTTGAATATTTAATTGACTTTTAAAATTAAAGTATTCAAACATGGGATAATTGAGTTGCATTTCGATTTAAATATTATTTTTTATTGAAATTAAATTAATTTAATTAGAAGAATAAATTAATAAGTTTAAATATTTAAATTTAAACTTTAGAAAATTGAATTTAATTAATTAATTAAATAAAATTAATTATTTAATTAATTTTGAAGATATGATTAAATGATTTTGGGAATGGATTTTAGAAGAAATAGATGATTAATTAATGATTAAAAACCATTAATTAATAGATGTGAATTAGTGTTTTAATGTATGGTCGCAAGTCTGTCCATTTTATCGTGTCTATACTATTAAAGAAGATCCACTCCTTAAATCTCTGGACTTCACCAAGCCCTTTAAAATTTTCTCCCTTGCTTCATACCATACCATAACAACAGTAATGCTCCAAAAGAATGAAGATGGGTATGAACAACCGATAGCATTTTTTAGTAAATGTTTGCAAGCATCAGAGTTAAGCTATGAAATAAAATTCTTTGTATTGGTGAAGGCAGTAAGATCCTTTAGATCATATTTGGTAGGAGCAACAGTGATAGCTTATGTACCAAATGTTGCTATAAAAGATATATTTAGACAGCCTGAGACTATAGGTAGGAGATATAGATGGGTTAATCAGATCCATGAATTAAATATTGACATCCAAATCACCAAGTTGATAAGAGTTCAAGGCTTGGAAAAACTTATGGAAAATTGAAACTTGGAAGAAGCTCAAGTGAACTAGATGGAGGTGGAGCATGCAGAAGTTAGTATTGCACATTGCCCATGGTATAAGAATATTATGTACTATTTAAGACATATGAGATACCAAAAAGATCTCACTAATAGTCAGAAGAGAACCATAAAACTCCAAGCAGCTAGGTATGTATTGATTCAAGGTGACTTATATTGGAAGAATAGAGGTGTCTTACTACTGTGTTTAGATATGTATTAGGCAGATATAATTCTTAAGGAATTACATGAAGGAGTTTGTGGAGGGAATTTCTAGGCCAAAACCACTGCTCACAAAATCCTTAGGGAAGGATATTTTTGGCCATACATTTTTAAATATTGTTATATATATGTTATAAAATGTGAAGAATGTCAGATATTTTTAGGAAAAATGAAATACAATGGGACACTACCTCTTATAACTTTGCAAATAGAAGAACCTTTTCAAATGTGGGCATTGACTTCATTGGAGAGATTGTTGATAAGTCAAGTGGAGGTCATAAATGGATTTTAGTATCCACAGACTATTTTATCAAATGGGTTGAAGCAATCCCAACCAGGAAGGCCACATATAAGGTGGTAACTAGAATCCCGATGGAGTATTCCGACTAGATTTGGAGTACCTAACAAAATTATAGTAGACAATGGAATGTTTATTAGGTCTAAGGAATTTTCTAATTTCTGTGAATCATATGGAATCACATTGTCCTATTCTTCACCATATCACTTACAAGGGAATGGAAAAATTGAATCAAGAAACAAGAATATACTAAAGATTATTAGAAGAATGCTTGACAATAATAAGGGAGCATGGGATTCAAAATTGAATTTGGCAGTATGGGCTGACAGAATGAGAGTCAAGAAATCAACAAGATATTCTCCATATGAATTGGTGTATGGGAAGACTACAAGGCTGCATCTTCACAATTTATTACTAGTCTATCAGTTTATCACTCAAGAGAAATTAGAAGATTTAGATCACATGGGAGACAGGATGTATGCATTAACTGAGTTGGAGGAAAATTGGAGAAATGCACAAGAACAAATTATCAAGAAGAAAAAACAAGTATAGTTATTATATGGCAAGAAAGCCACAAATAAGACTTTTCAAGAAGGAGATTGGGTCTTCAAATGGAATTCCAAGGACCAAGATAAAGGAAAACATGGAAATATTGAAGCTCTATGGGTAGGACCATTCATAAGAGTGGGAAAATGAGGTGAAAACTCTTATTTCTTGCAAGATATAGAGGGACACATTCTGGAGTTCCCAATGCATGGCCAATACTTGAAGAATTTCTTCTTTTGAATTGGATCACCAGGGAGAATTTCTTTCCTGTACATATTGTGTTTTATATGTTTTGAGTTTGTTGTTTTATCTGAATGGCCTACTTATCCAAAGATAAATGGGATCTTTCTATGCTCACAAGGAGCATACATCCCTAGAAAGAGCCACTGTTAGACCATATTTTTCCATATTGTTTAATGCTTCCCTTAGCTTATATTATCTTATTTGTATCATATATTTCCTTAGTATTTTTATGCCACCATGATATTTCAACTATAAGAATAGTTACTGTAGATGTATTCATGTGTAAGAGGAAGTATTTCATGGTCATCAACCTAACAGACACTAAAGATAACCTTGTTGACATGCATCCATGGTAGCAAAAGTGTATTATCCGACCTAAGGTGGCAGACCTTTGATGTTTTTTATTTGACTTAGTTAGCGGTCGACTAGTCAAAGTCATGTCAAGCAAGCTAAAAAGGATCTGTTAGATATACAAAATTGTAAGGAAACTTAGATGCGGAAACAGCTTCCTACGCTAATCTCTATAGGAAAGTATTTTGCAAATTCTTTTCAATCCTTACAATTACAGATTCATTAACTACTTTAACAAAGATATTGCAACCACATACCATGCATACAGAA
>MU225256.1:7225820-7240903 GCA_018584345.1 Thuja plicata | reverse complement strand
TGATCTCCTTACACACAATTCAAGATGCCGACACATCAACATTATTTGCAAGAAATACATTTTACAAAACAAATAATAAGAATAGGAATTATCCAAGGTTGAGACACCTTATTCCTAACAGAAATGAATTAAAATAAGGTTTCTAGTGAGTTCAAGATCAATGGATCTCATTATCCCACAATGATATAATCCTTTCATCTTAGTTGATCATGGGATAATGAAGGAGTGACACCTTTCTTGTCTCGACAGTCAACCTAATTAAAGACCAGATTACTAAAGGGATAATATTTTAGTACATGGTGAATTTCAATGGAGGTCATATAAATTTTCAAGAAAGATGCTTGAAAGTTATTATGTCATCGATTGCACAGAGGTTAAAGGGAATAAAAGATCAACGGTCCTTGTAATCTCGTGATCAAAGCTGCGAGGTTTTTATTACATGCAGGATAATGAGATTGTGACACGTATAAATTTACATCAAAATCAAAGGGTCACATGGTTGTTAAAGTGCAGCAAAGATTAATGGTCCCCGTGATCCCATGATCAAATTTGCAAGGTTTTTATTCCAAGAGAAATAACAAGATTGTGACATGGTAGAGTTACATCAAAATCAAAGTGTTGCATGGTTGTTAAAGCATAGAAAAGATCAATGGTCCCCATGATCCCATGTTCAAATTTACAAGGTATTTATTTTAGGTGGGATAATGAGATTTCATCGCATGTAAAATTGGTTAGAAGATGGAACGTTAAGTTGAAAATAAGAATCAATGGATGTCGATGTCCCATGGTTAAAGTAAAATGATCATTAATCATAGTAGGATCATGGGAGCCATAGATATCTATCAGAGGAATAGATTTAAAGGGACCATTGCTTTATCTAACAAGATGCATCATGACCATTGATTTGAGATGTGTTGAAAGATGGTGCATTTAGTAGCTCAACAGTTAGCAAGGTCGGAATGAAAGGATTGTAAAAGCATAGCGCAAACCAACCAGAAGGTGACAGATGATAGTGCAGGATTTAATATGAGGGTAAAATAGAATATCCATAAGATTTAAATGTGATTCATTGAATAAATATCATTTTTTATTTTAAAAGGAATCAATGGCTAGAATTATGAATTTCAACGGCTACAAACTATTTTTTAAGCAGATTTGGGATTATTTTCTATTGTATTTTCTTTTGTTTTAGTTGTTGATTTAGGATTAGGTTTTAGTTATGAAAGGAAACAATTGTATGAAGCTTGTACGCATCCCTTGGAATTTATATAAATAGGGATTCCAAGCCCATGTGAAACATGTACATTGATAGTTAAATTTTTAGAATTAGACTCAAAAACTGCAAACATGAACTCAATTGTACGATTATTTCAAAATCAATAAAGGATAAGTTTTTTTTTGTCTCACTTGTGGTAAGAAAGTTCAATTATTTTCTAGTTAGTCCCCTGTAATTATTGAGAGGATAAATAACTAATCCTGTAATTCTTATGATTGAGAGCTTTTTGTCTTGCATGTTTGTTTGATCATTAAGGAATTAGTGAAAAGTTGGTGTTTCCTATTCCTTGTCAAGTTGGTTTTCTAAACAAAGAAATTAAATTCAGTTGGACTAAAAAAGAGTGTTTAGACTTAGCCTCTCTTCATTTATAGCATTTGAATAGTTGATGGTGTTGGGATACACATTGTCTTACAAGGTTCTACATAGGATTGGATTTGAATTGACTCTATTGCTCAAGTTGAAATAGGCACTGATTTTTTCAATTATTGCAAAATAGGAATTTAGTTCTAAGTTTAAAGTTTTGTTTCTACATATTCTGTTCATCATTCATTTAATTTCAAGAAAGGTTTAAAATAGAGATTTTATCAAAGCATTCATACAAGTTTTCATTTTAAAGCACTCTTAAAGTATTTAGGTGTTTTATAGTTGTGCTCTTCACAATTTGATCTTATTCAAGGAAGTAATTTGCCACCTTGAAGAGATCATTCAGTTCTAGACATTGTTATCATCTATAAAAAGCCTTAAGCCAGGAAGTTTGGTTATGTTATAGGCTTACCCACCTTGGTTCTGCATAGCCTAAAGTGCAAAGGAATTGGATCAACATTTATCATTCCTGTCAATTGGCCAAGTTTGGTTGGAAGTTCTAGAATTGAGTGGACAAGATCATGTAGGATTCCAATCTGCTAATTTGGGAACCAACACATCCTACAAACACATTAGATAGTATTAATACTAAAGCATGATTGGGTTAGTATTGTTAGTTAAAAAATAATCATAATCTCATAATGCGATAAAATGGGATGAATTATCATGTATTTAAGCAAAATGCTATAAGAAATCCTTAAGATGCAAATCAACCAGATAATATTCTAAATCATTTAGGCCTCGTTTGGTTGCTAGAATTGACCTGGAATTAGAATTAACAAGTTTTGGATTTACCAAATTTGATGTTTGTGTCGACCCCATGAAAATGGAATAGGGATTTTCTAATTCTAATTTTGCCCCAAAATGAGCATTAAAATTTTCCTGGGAAAACCTAGAACTGGAATTTGAAATTGGAATTGGAATTGAAATGAGGTCCTTTTAATGTTGCAAAATGCTTTTCAGAAGAGAAAGGGAGTTTGTCCACCACGATGCATAAGAAAATGCTTCTGGTGAGCATTGGGAATGCTTTTGCAGCTTCATCACCCATTTGGAAAATGCTTCTCGCTCATCTTCTAGGTGAACCAAATGGTTCTAGCCCATATTCTAGAAACCATTTTTAGGATTTATAACTTCCAGAATTGAGAAAATTCTAGAATTACATATTTCCAAGATTTCCTAATTCATTCAACCAAATGGGGCCTTACAAACTATCATATAGATGAATTTACTATCCAAGCATATACTTAAAGTACCCCATTATCTTATCTAAATAAATAAAACAAAACATAGAATCCACAATAGCCAAAGGTACTAATCATGTCCATATCTAGTCTCAAGTATCATGTTACTAGGGTAATGATAGGGGTCAAGACATCCTGTGGAACTCACTACGACTTCGCCCCTAGCCATACAAATATATCATAGATACAAGCATGTATGTAAGTACCCAGTTTACATGACATTTTTAAATAAATAGGGTAAGGGTTGGATCAAATCTATAATATAATCCATCATGCTTTGGGTTAGTCCCATAATCAAAATCAATAATTAAATATAAGATCTAAACCATACATATAATCACAGGTAAATAGTAAATCAAAATCATAACATATATAGAACCCAAACATTAAGGAGAGATTGAAATCATACTGAATACATTCAGATATCAATTAAGACATAAGCATAAAAGTATCATAATCGACTAATCATTGATAAGGAGTTCCTCCCATAATAAACATGTAGATCTATTATGTGGACACATAACATGAAGGCCCTAAAACTATCATCAACGTTTCAGTAGATATGACCACAAGAAGTAACTGAAAACATCGATACATTTATTATTGTCATTGCTAAGTTATGGTTAGATCGGAATAGTTTAGACAAGCACCTCAAATAGATTCATACCCACATTGACAAAAGAAGCACAAAGGTATCTTAAGACATTACCGAAGACATATTAGGGTTAGAGGGGTATTATAGTTGACATGGTCATATGCCTTCCAAATATAAGGTTTCACCATTATTTTGTCTGTTTGTGCCTACCTCACTAGTTGAGTGGATTCATGCGCTATAATGATCCCATCTATAATTGAGCTATGCGGTACAAATCCACTTTTCTCCTCAGAAATTATCAGATGCAGTAAATGTTTGAGTCTATTTGCAATCACCTTGGAAATAATATTATACACAACATTGCAAAGAGAAATAGGTCAAAAATCCTTGAAGCTACCTAAGGCATCTTTCTTAGGAACAAGTGCAATAAAAGTATTATTTAGATCCCTACATATGTATTTATTAATTATTGACTCTTCCACCACTTCCCAAAGATCCTTATTATTAATGGTGTTCCATGCCTTTTGAAAGAAAAATATAGAGAAGTCATTTGATCCTATAGCTTTCTCGCCTCCCATTGAGAAGAGAACAGATTTCACCTCTTCCAAAGTCACCGGTTTCACTAGAACCTTGTTCTTCTCCTTGCCAATAATTTGGGGGATGACATTGTTCACTTCCCCCAAATGAGCTCCATTATTCGGCTCTTCATTGAGTAATGTGGAAAAGAAACAAACTTCTTTAATGTTAATGTTATACTGATCATTTAATATATTTCCCTCTATGTCCTTTATAATAGTGATTTTATTAGATATGTATCAGGCTTTGACTAAGGAATGAAAATACTTTGTGTTTCTATCTTTCACTTTTAACCAATTCTCCCTAGACTTTTGTTTCCAATAAATTTATACTCTTGCCAATATTTTATGCAACTCCTATAGAAAGGATTTTTCTCATTCAAATTCTACTTCTTTCATCCCATCCTTAATCACTCTAACATTGATGTATTCTAGTTCTTTAGTAATATGATCCTTTTTCACAAAGATATTTTTAAAGGTCCTCTTATTCCACTCTTTAAGATTTTCTTTAATAAATTACAAATTTTTTGGTGAATTGGAAAGCCTTAGAGCCTTCCTTTTGAGGGGCAATCTTCCACCATACATCAATATGTGAAAGAAGGATTGGATCACACAGCCACATGCTCTCAAATTTGAAGGGGGCCCAGATAGGAAAAGAATCATTTTGACAATGGAGAATGATAAAGAATGATCCAAACTTGAGAACAGAATAATCAAAGACTCAAAGGTGAGAGAACAATCCTCCCATTTACCAACTACAAAGAAATGATCTAGTTGCTTTGCAATGTGAAACCTTTCTTCTTGTTATTCCATGTGAACAATCCATCTTTGGACTGAATCTCTTTCATCCTATTGTCAAAAATGAACTTCTAAAAATCCTCTTGTATTAAGTTCTAACCCTATCTGCCACCACTTTTCTCCACATTTCATCTTGTTGCATTGAAATCACCTCCCAGGATCACCAAATTCGTTAATGTTGTGGCTAGGCATGATCAGATTTGATTTTATATCACACTTTTTTTATTTTTCCATGTAGGGCCATACACATTCAGTAAAAAAAGACTTTTTTTAATCGTCTCTCAGATATACATGAACCATTATCCAATTGGTTTCTTTCGCTCTCTTTGTGACCACAACCTTCTACATGTTCTAGAGAACCACCAGCCCCCTCGAAGCACTAACCACATCCATAATCACCCCTTCCCATTTTTTCCATGCTTTGAGGTGTAACAGAAAAATGAGACTGTGTCATTTTAGTATCTTATAACAGTATAATGTCTAGATTTACCTGATCAAAACATTCTTTGATCATGCATATTTTTTCAAGGGCATTGCAACCCCTGACATTCCATAATAGGATCTTCATGGATCCTCGAGAAGGGTATCACCCTTCCTAAAATGTAGCTTCATCTTGCCCTTGGTGCTACCAGCTAATTCCAATTTGGCCTTGTTTCAAATAGGTCCTCTTTTCCTCTTCTCCCCAGCTTTTATCTTCTTTGCTTTAGTCTGTGTTTGACTAATAGTTATTTTTTCCAATTTATCCTCTTCCTATGAACTTGCCTCACCATCTCTCCAAGAGAGACCCAATTTCTTAACCCCTATAGGAGAAAAGGAACTACAAGGTCCTCCTTTCCCATTCGTTCCTTCCTCTCCCCACCAATATACTACAACACCGGATATAGACCCTCATTTATTCCCCCATCCAATCCAAATAAAGAGATATAAGGAGGGGTATGCATATTTACCTTCAACTTGGCCGGATCTAAAACACCAAACCCAGTGGTAATGTTTCATTAGAACTACCTTCAGAGAGAGATGCTTGTTTCACATGTGACTATAAGACATCCATTTGAATAGTTTATTATGCTAGTATAGCTTCAAAATCCATACTATCCTTGACCCTTGAAATCAGGCTTGATGACCTATAATCTATTTCTTTCTCAAAATCCTGAGTTTGGGAGCTCATAGGAAACATCATGTTGATCATTGGTACCTGACTTGCTAGCAAGTGAGAATCCACCTTATCTCCCTCAATCTTTGTTCTTCAGTGTGATCACCATCATTTTGATATTTTGTATGATTCTCCTAATCCATACAAACCTCATTATGCTCTATCTTAGTTTGCACTTTCTCATCCCCTAGAAAAATCTCTCTATCATGTGGTTGTATTCTGGTTACCAGACTATCCATATTTTGTTGGATGCATTAAACATATACCCTATCTTTCTTAGCATTACTGTCAGGTTGGCCCTTCTATTTGATATTACTACCCATTTCATTCTTTTTATTGTGATCAACACTAACACCTCCATCAGTCATCATTTCCTTCCATTTATCTTCCATAGTCATGATTTTTTGCAGTACAACATTAGTTGTAAGTATTTTTCTTTTTCCTCTTTTCTAGCACTCCCTTTTTGGGAGCCCAGAGTCCTTAGAATCCTTGCTCCGCTCAAATTTATCTTCTATTTCAAATATTTTCTCCCAGATTCAAGCTTCCAACACCAGTTCAATAGATTTGGTGAGTGGACGGTGGTAAGGCCAACTAATACATAACCTACCATACATGCTGAATTGTTTTTTTGCAACTCCTCCCAGTTTCAAGTACTTACCCAGCAAGTTAGCTATCTTTATTAGGTTTTCATCCTAATATTAAAAGGGGAGTTTATATAGTCTGATCTATATTGGTACCTCACCCACTTGTGCAATTATTAGATTGAATTTTAGTTCACACTCCTTGACACTACAATAATTGGGGTCAAATTTTGACGCCAATTTGCGACGACACTACCATTTGTGTGTATTTTTTGTGTTTTTTTTTTCAAGTGCCTCTGATACTGTCATAATAGCGATGGTACCATATTAATTGCAACACTCACATGATTATTAAAAAAAAAAAGAAAAATAAAGGATCATTTCTAATTTTCATGATCGAGTTGCATGCAGGTCAAGGGTTCTTCTATTGTGAAGCTTGAGCTCGATTCGTCGCTTGGCATATAGCAGCCATGACTTGAGGTAGGCATTTGATCTTTGTCTTCTCATTAACATACTCAATTTCACTTTGATGGCATTTGTTGATTTAATGGTGCAATATGAATGTTAATACTGGCATTGTTTACATCTTTACATTTGAAATGATTGATGACCCGCGAGCTTTGAGAGCTAGGGCATCATTGCTATTACCTTCAAGGCATTGTGTGAAGTGTTTGATCTCTCTTTATTTGTTTTTCTGTTGATATTCACTATGTGGTACTCCTCGTTTATGATCATTTCATGAGTAAATATCTTGATGGCTCGCAGGGTGCAAGCTAGGGCATCATGCATTTTTTATGAGCTCACTGTTTAATACTTGCATTATTTACATCTTTGCACTTGGAATGCTTGATGACCCGCAAGCTTTGAGAGCTAAGGAATCATTTCTATTACCTTCAAGGCATTGTGTGAAGTATTTGATCTCTCTTTATTTGTTTTGTTTTTGATATTCACTATGTGGTACTCCCCGTTTATGATCATTTCATGAGGAAATGTCTTGATGGCTCGAGGGCTGCAAGCTAGGGAATAATGCATTGTTTATGAGCTCACTGTTTAATACTGGCATTGTTTACATATTTGCATTTATCTTTGAGATCTAGGGCATCATTGTTATTACCTTCAAGGCATTGTGTGAAGTGTTTGATCTCTCTTTATTGGTTTTGCTGGTGATATTCACTATGTGGTACTCCCTGTTTACGATCATTTCCCTATGTAGAAGACCTACTTGGGCCATTGAGCCCCAGACCTATGATAATTCTAGTTATATGATGTTTTGGGATTAAATTGGTGTGTTTGTATAATTTCTCCATTTCAAACTAACCTATCCAATTTATGATCATTTCATGAGGAAAATCATGGTATCTTCTTTCCTTTCTGCAACATTCTTCTGAGTGCACATGTCCTGTAGCATGGTTTTTCTTTCAGAAGTGTATGGATTGACTATGCACATGCATAATTTTAGATGAGGATCACTAATAAGATGCCATTCATTGCTTAGATCTTTTTGATCTAGCCTCCATCTCTCTTTTCTTTGCAGGTTCTAGATCACACAGGAGCACACTGGATTCATACCCAGGTCAAAAATTCATCACTTCAGGCAATGTCTGGTGCCCTTATTATTTTTGTTCATCCTCTTATGTCTACATGTACTCTTTCATATTCTTCTAAAATTTGGCTATGCTCACGGCCTGTGTGAGCCCAGATGATTTTATCTTTCAGTTCATTTCCTTGTATAGTATATACAAGTTATTTGGCATATATATACATGTAATCTTTAGATGCAGAAATTTATTTTCCTTTACATGTATCTTTTCATGAAATGAACACAAATTAAACAAGATCATATAATAATGCAAACTAGGGTACTATTGTGTGCTAAAAATTAGTCACACTTCTATGAGTCATTATATTCAAGATTGCTCAAGAATGAGGTCTCAAATGGCAACTCATAGCTCCCTATTCATGGAGTGCAAGGGTTTGTAATGGAGGCCCTCAGTTTATACCTAGTTATGCCCCTGCAAGTACACCATGAAATGAGAGATTCAAAGAGGAAGAGCAAGAATGCTAGCCTCCATGATCATCAATTATGTATTGCAAATGAAAATGAAAACTACTCTATATGATAACAATGAATGAAGCAAATTAATCTATATAATAACAATGCATGAAAGGAAATATGCAAACTAATCTATATGATAACAATGCATGAACGGAAGTATGCAAACTAATCTATGAAGGAAATATGCATCTAAATTAACATGAATCTACTCTAAATGGATTACCATTGATGCATGAGAGAAGAAGACAAAAAGAAGAGAAGTTGCATAGTTCAAGCTCAAATGCTCAAACTCTCCTTCAAAGTTGCTCTCCAAACCTACAGCATAACAATAACATAAAAATTCTATATTTGATCCCTAAATGAGAAGGAGAGGGTTCCTTATAAAGGAAAGTGTGGAGAGGAATGCATCCTCAAGAGCAATGTGGGATGAATCCCTAAAAAGGCAAGTAATAGGAAAAAGCCTACCACTTAGGAATATGTGTGAAAAAAAAGGAGTTTTATTTATTTTTTATTTGATTTATTTCCTTTTTTTCATCAAAAAAAGAGCTTTAAGTGGGGATTTTATTTATTTAATTAGAAGAGGAATTTTTCTTTTAATTAAATAAGATTATTTTATTTAATTAAAAGAGAAATTTTAATTAAATAAGATAAGATTATTTAATTAAAAGAGAGATTTTCTTTTAATTAAATAAGATTATTTAATTTAATAAAAAAGGATTTTCTTTTAATTAAATAAGATTATTTTATTTAATTAAAAGGGGTGTTTTATTTTAATTAAATAATATTATGGATAAAATGATCAAACCTTAGGAAATATTGAAATAATTGAATTAATTACGATTTGATCAAGGAAATTGATTTGAATTAAAAATGTTGCAAAGCATTGATTCAGGAATTTGATGAATTGATTCTTTCATTTGATAAATTGAAGAATGGGGGCCCATAGTCTAGGCGACCAATTTAGGGTGCATACATTTGCCCCTCTTTGACTAATGTGTGATCTTTATGGGAGCACATGTAGTCAAAGAATGCAGTTGAAGTGTGCGATCGATTTGGGATCGCAAGAAAACCCAGACATGTGATCGATGGACGGGAACACGTCAGGACAAAGATAAGCTATTTGAAAAAGACAAGGTCAACACCCCTATAAATAGGTAATTGAAATGTCCAAGATAAGAATCGCAAGCAAGGTTGCCCCAAGTGGAGCAATTGATAAGATTGATAAAGCTAAATCAAGGATTGTAGTTTGATAGGTATTGCCCCCTCATGATCGAAATCAAAATGAGATAGAGGAGAAACAACAAATTGATAAATTTGATCAAATCAAACTAAAGATAAGTTTCTTGATGTAAGATGAAAGATATAAGGATCAGAGAACCAAGGTAGATCATCAAGCATGAAAGATTATTCCCCAAGGTTGAATTAGAAGAAAATAAGTGGGGTGAAAGTGAATGCAAGATAGAAGTTTGGAAGAGGTGGAAAGAAATGGAGAGAAAAAAGAGAATTTTCCTTAAGAGAGAGAATGCCCCAAAATCAATCAACTGTTTAAGATGGAAATTTTTGATTGAGATCACAAAAGAAGATAAGTAAATGAAGATCAAAACATGACCACGGTTGATTAAAAGTCCACACGCAAGATGAAGGAAAAACCCTCTCAAACTCATAATGCATCCTAAAAATGCAAACTAACCTGAGGTCTAACAATGTAAGCTACATGAAAATGCAAAGGTGTACTTGCAATAGAGGAACTGTAACATAGGACTTTGTAATCATCATTCATTAAAGAATGTTAAGGAACTTATTTTCATCATTGGGCCATTATTAACGGACATCAAAAAATTACACAATCATCACTAGTCACAAGCGCAACTATGAAGATATGAATGTGATTTATATCATATTGGAATGTGGAAAGATTCTAACATAAGCATCAAAGACATAAAGGTCAAGATGACTTCAATGTTAGCTTACCCAATTTAATATAGCAAAACCACACTCACATCAAGGCATAGATGTCAGGATGACCGAAAGAATGGTTGTACAAAAATAGTCAAGGATGAAGCCTCAAATCTCCTAAGTGTTTCAAGGGAACAACAAGAGACACTCAAGAGTTTTAAGACCACATCCATAAGCAGAAAGCAAATAAAAATATGCCCCATGCCCCAAGTCCTCTAGCTATGCATCCCAGAGAGACTTATTAGACAAGGACACTCAACAAAAATCAATAACAGTCAGCACACAAAGAAAAAGATCATGATATAGCTCAAGCATTAAGTGTTGTGTTTAAAAATTTAAGTGTGTTAACTGATACTGAGTTCTGAGGATAAGAATCGAATGCTTTCAAGCAGGTAAGATCACATGACACAACTAGGTAAGACCAAATCGATAAGTGTTGAAAAACACTTGATGTCAGGGATTGTATTGAAAAATGTAGTTGGGGTGGTGTTGAAAAACACCGTTTGTGAGGTGTCCTAAAGACTAACGCATCCAAGAAACCAAAGCTAACAAGTTATGCCCCCTAGAAAAAGACAAAGACCAACTCCAAACCAAGGAAACAAGGACAAGGCATGATGGAGAAAGGCTAAGTGTCAAGGACATGCGCTAAAAAATAGGGGTGCAAAGGCCTCAAGTAGCGCCCATTTATAGGTTTTCACCACTTGGATTTTATTACAATTTTTTTCTACCAAGGCGCCTGTTTCCAGGTTTTCACCAAGGCACTTTTTCTTTTTTTTTTTTTGAATTTTTTTATTTTTTTATTTTTTTTGTATTTTTGGAATATATAATTTTTTTTGGAGATACATCAAAGCGCCCATTGCTAGGTTTTCACTAAGATGATCATTTTTTCAGGACATTTTCCGATTTTTAAATTTTTTGATAGTATATCATTTTTTGGATTTTTTCAGGATCAATAATTATGTACAAAGGATGCCCCCAGACAGAATGGGCACCATGGATAGAAATTCTTCAGGTGCAAGACATTGATAGGATCAGGGAGTTGCTCTCCCTCTGCTATAGAAAGTAAATAAGCACCTGACCCAAAAGTTGATGTAATGATGTAAGGTCCAAGATAATTAGGTTCAAATTTGTCCTTTTGATCTCTATGCTATTGATTCTTAGGATTTTCACGTAGCACAAGATCTCCCACTTGGAATTCTCTAGGGTGAACCTTTTTATTGACTTTTGATAAACCCTCATATGGTCAAATGATGCTTGATGCTTCTCATCTAGAAGTTCTAACTCTTGAAGTCTCATGGCGCGGTAGTCTTCATTTGTAACTACACCTTTGAGGGAAACTCTAAGTGAAGGAATCTCAACCTCCAAAGGTAACACTGCTTTAGTATCATATGCAAGGGCAAAAGGAGTAGCCCTAGTAGGAATACAAATACTCATTCTATAGGCCCACAAAGCTGGATTTATCTGTAAGAGCCAATATCTACCATTCTTATAGACTGTTCTATGTAAGATTTTAAGAATGGTTTTGTTTGATGCCTCTGCTTGACCATTTCCTTGCGGGAAGTAAATGGAGGACCAATGTTGTTTAATCTTGAATTTCTTGCAGAGTTGTTTAAGGTCCTTATTTTTGAACTGGCCTCCATTTTCAGTGATAATCTTGGAAGGCACTCCATATCAACAGATGATATGGTTCAAAATGAATAGAGAAACTGTCTTGCCCGAGGCAACAGAAAGTGGGACAGCTTCTACCCATTTAGTGAAGTAATCAATACCAATGATAATAAAATTGTGTCCACCTGATGAGTTGGGATGAATCTACCCAACAAGATCAAAGGCCCAATGCTGAAATGGCCAATGAGATATAGAAGGAATGAGCTCCCTGCCTAGAGCATGTATCAGGTTACCATGTTTTTAACACTTTTCACATAAATTTGCAAAAGCTACTGCGTCAATCTGCATTGTAGGCCAATCGTACCCAGCCCTAAGAAACCTTTGAGCCATGGCAAGACCATTGGAATGTCCCCCACAGATACCCTCGTGGATGTCAACTAACACTTGGTTGGATTCTTCCTTTTCTAAGTATCTAAGAAGTGTTCCATCTAGACCCCTCCTATACAAATCACCAGAGATAAGGGAATGGCGAGAGGCATTTCAGGTAAGGTTTCTGCGTTTAGATTGATTAAAGGTTTCAAGTATAATGCCATCATGAAGGTATGAGTAAATGGCACCATAACAGGATGACTCGTGACTAAAAAGGGTGCAAATGAAATGGCTTTCTTGGGAGTCATAGATAGGGTGATGTATCTCTTCCACCAGGAATTCAAATCTGGATTGATGTTGCTCTAACTGAAGGAGTGAAGCAAGTGTATCCATAGCATCAGCTGCTTTGTTTTCTTCTCTAGGGATTTGCTGAAACATGATAAATGTGAAGTATCCTTTCAATGAATCAACCATTTGCTTGTAAGGTGCCATTTTCTCATGTTTTGTTTGATATTCATCATTAACTTGGTTGATTATCAGCTGTGAATCCCCATAGATGTGTAACTCTATGATTCTCCATTCTATGGCCATCTTAAGTCCATTTGTTAAAGATTCATACTCAACAATGTTGTTTGTACATGGGAACAACAACTTGTAAGACTTAGGAATCGTGTACCCATGAGGAGAAACAAACAACACACCAACTCCTGAATCATTTTTCATAAAGGATCCATCAAAGAACATCTTCCATGTTCTTTTAGTCAGATACATGAGGTGCTCATCTGGGAAGTCAACTTGAATAGGTGTATTATCTTGTATTGGGAAATCAGCCAATTGATCTACTATGACTTATCCTTTGATTGCTTTACACTCAATATACTCTATGTCAAACTCTGAAAGGATTATCATCCATTTAGCAAGTCTACCTGTGAGGGTAGCCTTACCTAGAAAATACTTGAGTGGATCTATTTTTTCTACAAGGTGTATAGTGTGTGCAAGCATGTAATGTCACAACTTTTGGGAAGCAAACACAACTGCAAGGCAAGCTTTCTCAATGCTGGTGTAGTTAACCTAATATGAAACAAGAGTGTGGCTAATATAGTATATTGCTCTTTCTTTCCCATTTTCATCAAGTTGAGCTAGTAATGCCCCCAAGGAAGATTCTATCACTGAAATGTATAGAATAAGTGGTTTCCCTGGGTTAGGAGACATTAAAATGGGAGGATTTCCCAAGTACTTCTTGATTTGATCTATACTCTTTTGACAATCCTCATTCCAAACACATTTGACTCCTTTGTGTAAGTTATTGTTGAAAGGTTGAGCTCTATCCGCCAATTGTGAAATAAATCTCCTTATAGATTGAAGACATCCTTTAAGACTCCTCATTTGACTAATTTTTCTAGGAGGTGGCATATCTATGATTGCTTGGACCTTTTCAGGGTCTACCTCTATTCCTTTTGCTGAAATGATGAATCCAAGTAGTTTTCCAGAGGTGACTCCAAATGCACACTTTTTATGATTTAACCTTAGTTGAAATTGTTCCATGCGATCTAGAATGACTTCTAAATCATCTAAGTGTGTGTCTCTTTGCTTAGATTTGGCCAAGGTGTCATCCACATAATCTTCCATGTTTTTATGCATCATGTCATGAAAAATGGTTGTCATAGCTCGTTGATAGGTGGCTCCTGCATTTTTTAATCCAAAAGGCATAACGTTCCAACAATAGGTACCTCATGCACAAGTAAATACAATCCTTTCTTGATCTTTAGGAGCTATCTTAATCTGATTGTATCTGAAAAAACCATCCATCAAGGAATAAATCTCATAACCGGCAGTCATATCCACTATCATGTCTATATTGGGAAGTGGAAAGTCATCCTTTGGGCATGCTCTATTGACATCTCTAAAATATGCACAAACTCGAATGGATTTGTCATGTTTGGAAACTGGTACAATGTTTGATATCCATTCAGCATAGGCAATAGCTCTTGTGAATCTTGCACCAAGGAGTTTCTCCAATTCTGCTTTGACTAGGAGAGCTATATGAGGATGCATCTTTCTCAATTTTTATTTAATTGGCAATAGCTCTTATGAATCTTGCACCAAGGATTTTCTCCAATTATGCTTTGACTAGGAGAGCTATATGAGGATGCATCTTTCTCGATTTTTATTTAATTGGTTTGACACCTAGAGCTATGGACAAGTGATGCATGATAATATTAATGTCCAACCCTGGCATATCTGAATAAGTACACGCAAAGTTGATCTTCTTTTTTTGTAAGAACTTAGTCTAAGCTTCTTTTTCTTATGGTGACAAAGACTTAGCCAAGTGTACTATCTATGGAGCCTCATTTGTACCCAAATTGACTACTTGTGTTGGCTCAATAGCTCTTATGAATCTTGCACCAAGGAGTTTCTCCAATTCTTCTTTGACTAGGAGAGCTATATGAGGATGCATCTTTCTCAATTTTTATTTAATTGGCAATAGCTCTTATGAATCTTGCACCAAGGA
>MU225256.1:7162429-7191403 GCA_018584345.1 Thuja plicata | reverse complement strand
AATTGAAATGTGTGTGTGTGATCGCAAGATGGCTTGAATGCTAGAACCAAACTGACAGAGTAATGGCGCACGAGAGCTTGAAATCCTGGATCCTTCAAATGGTTATGAAGGATTTATTATATAGGAAATGGTGATGAAATGAATGGTTGAGATCAATCCCAGAGATGGGGAGATGAACGGTTTAGATCAAAAGGAACAGGAGAGATCCTCAGTAAACTCTACCTCTTTATTTGGTTAAGAGGAGATAGAGTTTGGTTAACTGAGGAGCTAATTATGAGTTATCTTTTTGAACTGAAGAGGTGGTGAAGTTACCCATGTGGACTGGAGAGATGGGTGGAGTAACCCATGTGATCTAATTGGAGTTATCTCTTTGAAGATAAATGAGTATTTAATTCATTCATTTATTAATTGTTTTCAACATGTGAGATAATTGAATTCTTTTTAATTAAGAATTACTTTATTTGATGAAATTAAATTAATTTAATTGAAATTAATTTAATTGGAAGAATTTAATTGGTAAGTTTAAATATTTGGATTTAAACTATAGGAAATTGAGTTTAATTAATTAAATAATGATAATTAATCAATTAAAGCTTAATTAATTAAATAAAATTAATTATTTTATTAATTTTGAGAATTGGATTAGATGATTTGAGAAGTGAATTTAGAAGAAAATAGATGATTAATTAATGATTAAGAAACCATTAATTAATAGATGAAAATTAGTGTTTTTTAATGTAAAGTCGCAAGCCTGTCCATTTTAGGGTGTCTACAGTTTCCTAGAAAGAGGTATAAAAGCAAGCTTACCCCCCTCATTTGACATCATCACATAGCATCACATCATCTCAATTCAAACATTCAAGATGATGTTTCATCCCACCATATTTTTCAAATCTAAGCATTGTGGAAAGTTGCAACATCCTCCATGTAAACATGTCTTTATGTTTGGTTTCCTTTTATGCATTATCACATTATTGCATCAACACCACTGATCATATTCAATGAGCATTGCATCAACAAGGTATAAGGTTCAAATGCTTACTTCTTAGATCTAGCCTCTGCTACATTACATTATGATTACACTTTCATTTTAATTACATTTCAATTCTATTTCATGATTAATTTTAAAGGCAGGGTTTAACTTAGGCAAATCCCCATCAACCCAATAATTTCCTTTCTTTTTGTGTGTAGGTGACATGATACGAATACACAAAATTGAAATCAAATCAAGTAGACAACGACCTACATATTAGAATGATCGCCTCGAGCAATCTAGTCCTCAATAATTTTGACAAATTTTTTGGGGAAACATCTGAGCAACATCCTAATCCCAGGTTCACTGGTTTTATCTGCATATGGTGCTCCTAGGTCTAGATTGATCCGAGTGAAGAAGTTTGCTTGATTTTGGCCCGAATTCTAGAAAAGAGTTCCTTTCTGCCTCTCATTTCTAGATTTGTCTCTATTGTTTGCACATCTACTTTCTTTAACACTCTATACGCTAAAAATTGTCATTTTCTCAACTTAAACCCTAAACTCAACATCCATCTTACATATTTTTAGTATCATTTTCAATTCAAACAAGGACTGCTGAGTTCACTTTGTGCCCAACCTCTTGAGCCAAGTGGATCACTTTCCTTCAATAGTAATTAAAATGGAAATATACCTAGTTTCTTAGTTTGTATCCATAAGCTAGTGAACCTTGTTCCCCCACATTACAAATTCTCGCCACTTTTTTGTATCTTTTTGGTCATGTAGGTGGGCTCCACCTACTCGACATGACAAGTACCTTATTTGACCTTGTCTATTTCACTAGGCTAGGATAATTTTGATGATCAATAACTTGAGCTAGAGTGGAATAGAAAAAAAGTGCTCTAGTACTAGTATTGGTTGACAACCTATTTTAGATGGCTAAATTTTGTGAAATAGGAGATGAGAATCCACACTTAACCTATTTTAGATGGCTAAATTTTGTCAAATGGGAGGTGAGAAACCACACTTAACAATGAGGATTTGTATCCTAAATTTGATTTTATTATTCTTGTTATATAATTTTTGTACCTTCACAAATGTTTTTTTATTAAATAACTCTTGTTTATTTTGGTATTATATTCTAAATTGAATTTTATTTTAAAAAAAGTCTTTAATAACATATAAAACCATTTCATTAAAAAATGTTATAAAAGAAATTTTGCCTCTCAAAAATGAAATTGTCTACGAACACATCAAAAGAACCTATGACAAAACAGTTTTTTTATTTAATAATTAAGTTAAAAAGGGGAACATTTCCTCAAAATTAACAGAAAAATATTTACTTTTTAAAACTTAAATTTGATAGGTTTTTAAAGTTTTGAGTTTTTAAAGTGGGCTTTCTTCTTAATTAAAATCCACTGCAACAATAAAAATATAGTTAATGGAGTTTATTGCATTCAGGCCTGTTCAATGATTGTTCCAAGTACGAGTTTCTTATACGCTCTTCCACAAAGGGAAATGCGAAAGGCAGTGAACTAGCACCATGGAGAAGCTGAAGGCCATGATTCCTGATCACCTTAAACGAAGTCTTGTTTCCAGCGCTGCGGATGATCTCCCCTTCTCTTGCTCTGCACTTTTTGATCATCTTCATTCTTCCCAGCAGTTTCAACAGGTGTGTCCTCTTTGAAGCCTTGCAGTCTGATTTTCAGTGGAATAATAGTTGTAAAGAATTTAATCCGCTTTAATTTAACTTACTTGGGTTGTGCAATGCAGATTGTGAAACAGTTAAGTGACCCGGATGTCACAACATGCGGAAAAGATCAAGTTGCTGCTTCCCAGTGGAGAACTGACGGCAATGCTGCATTTGCTCAAGGAGATTACCAACAAGCTTTAAATTGTTACACACAGGTTTTTTTTCAGGATTTCTGTTGTTATGTTTTTGCTGGTAAATCTTGAGTAAGGTTATGCTTTGCCTTTTAATTTGGCGCGGACTTTAAACATCGATCAGAATTCATAATCATTACGTTACAACCTCGCTCATGTCCATTTAGATGACATTCATAAGATTTGTAAACATGGAACATGCTTGAATGTACCTAAATATTTACGACACGGCAAGGCATGTGTAGGCCGTATAAAAATTAAATCTTAACCTCACCACGCTGTAGTTATGGGTCGCCTAAATACTTTGAAAGTATTTGGGGTTGCACTCTTGCAATTGTCTCCTATAACTACAGTATAATTATCCCTTAGACGAGATTTCTCGTTTAAGCTGGAATAATGAGGGTTTTATTGGAACCATTGCCCAAGCAAAACTTTCCTTTGGGCATGTGGGCTTGGACATGTAGCTAAGTTGCTACACATATTATCTAACACTTAAATATAAATCACAAATTTACTTTCAACTTTACCGATGTTGGCATGTGTTACAAAGAAAAAAACTGGTTAAACTAACAAAAGGGATTGAAGATTTACATCAATTATGCTTAATTACAAATTTCAACTGTTTATACATAACATTTGAAAAAATGAAATTTGAATTCTAACAACTTTACATCGACACAAAACAAAATGAAAATATGGAGTATCACTGGGGATTTTGGTCTCCTTTTGAAGAGTCCCCCTATCTCGATTCAGTTTAATGAGACACTTTCACTGACATTAGAATATTATGGTTCATAATGGGTGCACGTATACCCTCCCTTGGGAATCAATGACATGTTTTAGGTTCCTTCTAATGATCACCAATTGTTGAATACGCCTTGAGACTCTGGGGGATCAGTCTTAAACAAAAACTGTTTAGGTCTTAATCCAATTTCAAAAGTCAATTAATCCTTATTGTGTGTAGCAACATAAAAAAGATAAAGCAATGAACACCATGCACAAGAGAACACCAGATTTACGTGGAAAACCTAAGAATGGAAAAACCACGGCGAGAGTTATCTCATAATACATGAAACAAGTGTTATAGTGTTTGTTTTAGGCTTACTGCCAAGAAAGTGCACTACTCCCTAAACTTGCAAACTAAGGTGCACAGCCCTAGGGCAAGATACGAAAAGACTTGCAGACTAAGATGCACTACCTTAGGGTAAGATACAAGACTTGTAAGGAAAACACACTATCTCTGAGAAAGACGTGAATATATGAATCGAGATGAACAAGCCTTCAACACATTGCCTCTAGCAACTCTCCAAACATGAAGCTGTCCTTGAATCTCTTCTTTGAGTGATCAACCTCATAATGCCATCAACACCCACTATTTCTGCCACAAATGTATACCTTCTTCAGCTCTATTCCATCTGATTCACACACTCTTGCACTCTTTTCATCTTCATTTTGATCTTCTATATATACCCCTATCTTTATTACAAACATCAACTAGGTTGGCAAGAGTAGAGGACAAACACAAGTCCTATCAAGTTGATCACCAAAACATAATCGTGGTGATCTAATCCAGGAGTTAGAAAGGACCTAAAAAATATCTTAACGCTTCTTTCACTGCTTTGAACACATTTCACATGCTATCACACATCTTCCGAGGTCAGCAACAAGGTAATTTGTAGATACACCAAGCAATACATCACTAGTCGGCCCAAAATACTTCTTCAGATGAATACTTCTGATGCAGACCCTCACATGCAAAGGTAGTGTTAAAGTAATTATGTAATGTTTCTATAATGGTCATTCAGTTAGGATCTTTCCGTTTCGTAGTTAGTTCTCATTTAGAATGTTCCTTTTCAATCTTTTGTTTCTGTTTTAGAAACTTTGCTTGTAATCTCTATTTAAGGAGCTTTTGTCTCCTTTGTTTAATATTGGATATCAATTAACTATCATTTCATGGTATCATAACTCAGTACATGTTTTTGCAATTTTTTTTAATAAAAAACTTGTAGGTGCCTAAAAAGTAATTTTTTTCAGAAGTTTTCAGTTTCAATTTTTTTTATGAAAAAATCATTGGTGCAGATCGCAAGGGTTTTTTGAAAATCGTGAAAGCTGGAAAAACTTGGCGAGTTTTAAACACTCGGCGAGTAGTCTGCGAGTGTGCCAACTATGTGTGTACACATCTCTCATTTTTAGTACCAAACCTAGAAAATTTGGAGTTGCGATTAATTTTAACATACACAAAGTAGTCCTTAGAACTATTTTGTATGCTATTCGCATGATAGGCTGTAATATCCCCTTTTTTGGGACATTAGAGATCCCATTAGAGATTTCATTAGCCAACCTTATAATAAATTAAATGACTTAAGGGGACTTAAAAAGGGAGATTATAAAAGCCAATTTAATATTATAAGGAGAGTTAATAAGAGACAAAAGGGCTAGAAGACGAAAGACAGAAATGGGAAGGTGAAGAGTCACCAGGTTGTGCTTAAAAGGAGGAGCTCATTTTCGGCATGCTTGGTTTTGATATTGTATTTGTCTCTTGGAGATACTGGGAAGCTTTCAACTTTCAAATTCAGCCTTGAGGACGGAAACCCTTTTGGCTTAAAGGTGGATTGGACGTAGTCACAGATCATCAGCAGAGTGGATTCACTGCAGAGTTCACCATTGCACTTCCAGGTTCATGTTATCCGATCTGACTGTTGCATACTGTATTTCAGATTGGATTTTCTTTTAATTCCATTGTTGTTGTATTGCTGTTGTATAATGCAATAACAATTTCTGAGGGTTTTACTAGAGTATATTGCTGGTTATTTCTGGTATTTTTTGTATATGATGCAAGTTATATCATTGTGTAAATTTTGGAAATATTTTGGAGTTGTTTGAAAACAATATCCCACCTGGGAAATTACAGTGGTATCAGAGCTGGTTTTCCTGCCAGCCTGTGGCGTTTATTTTCAGAAAAAAAAATTCCAGCCTTTGAGGTTTTTGAGTAACAAAGAAGTGCAGTTTGATTGCCTGGGAATCAAAGTATAAATTCGCAGGTATTTAATTTTTATATTTGATTTGGAGAAATCAATGGGCCCGGCAAAGGTTACATCTGCACGGTTTTTCCATTACAACAATATTGGTGTCGTATCATGGGGTTAGCCATTGTGTGCGAACATATAGCATTTATCTTTGCCGTAGTACCACCACCTACTCATTCACAGGGACTGGGTGCTGTACCCTACACGATGAATTTCATTTTTTGATTTGTGTAATTTGTGTAATGGAAGGTCTGAAGCTATCACTGCAAGTGACCAGAGGTGGGAGTTACGGGGGAAGGATTTGCATTAATTCCATGTAACCGCCCCTCCATCAATACAGTACTGGTGTAGTGATGGTGAAATGCGAAGCATAGACAATAGCCATGGAGACTATGGGAGACAGAGAAATTAATTGTGGAGATATATGTAATTTTTCATAAAATCTATGGTTCAAAGATTACTTTTGTCGTGAATTTATCTCATGAAACTATTGCTTCGAGTTATAATTTAAAGTGTGGGTCCTGAATTAATTCGGTGCAACTTATTATAGTTCACAAAGTATTAAGGGGTGTCGTGTTCTTATTAAGTGGCAGAAGCTTATAATATATCTGTCGATACTTGTGAACATTTAAGGAAGCAACGTTTTAATTGGTCTTTCATTTGCCATGAATCAGGAGTCGTATTATTTATTTGGGATGAATATTGGCGGTTTGAGATATATGAAAATAATACTTTACAAATAGTTCATTTGTCGTGGGAGGGACTTGCGGGCCAACTTTAACAATTTGGTGAAATATTCTGTGCCTTCTTTGGTTCCATATTTCTATTGTTCGACAAATGTAACATTACTGTGGAGTGGAAGAAACTAGAAGAAACACCTCTGACAATTTCGGGCTAAGCAAACTAATCTTTCCATTGTCGTTCGAGACAGAAGCTTGGGTATATTGCGGTTACCGCTTGCGTCGAGCAGAGTGATCCTCATCTGTGGTTTGAGCGGAGCACTCAAGAGCCGAATTTATTAGGAGGAAAATACGGGTTGAGCCGAGATTGCTGGTGGAACGAATAATTATATTGGGTGCTGGGTAAATATATGTTGCCATGAGATTAGACTGGACGGAGGAATGAGAAATTAAGGGTTCGTGGCGGTATTGAGTATTTGGCTTTGTGAGCCGAAAATCACTTATGTCCGAATATTGTTACTTGAACTATTGACTATTGGGAAAATTGAAGTATTATGGGTTTGATATATTTTTAATTAAAGAGTTTTCTCCAAAGTTTGCGGCTCAATTGAATGATTAATGTCGTGCCTATTATTATTTGCAAACAATAAAAAGAAGCCTTTACAGTGCCCGGTTTAATATTTGGCCCATGTGATTGAAGCATTAAAGCCGGGCTTTAATATTTGGCGTGAAGCTTTTCACATAGCTCATTGATGAAGCTTTTCACATAGCTCATTGATATATATCAGCGATTTGCCTATAGTGGCTGGAACATTATTGGCGAAATATTAAATTTATGCGGCAAAGTATGATGTGAGTATTTGATTAAATATTTGCCGGACAAACATTTGAATTTGTTTGTTTTGTGGGAATGAATCTGCTGTGGATGGAGACCATATGTGACCATGCTGTTTCATTACCCTGAGAGTTATTCTTGATTGGAAGTGCTATGGGTTGGAATGTGTAAGCGTGACTCGTAAAGACTCACGGAAAAGTGCTGCGAAGGTCGAAGTGTCATTTAACAGACATCATCGGGTCATTATTCTCTTGCATTCCCTGCATTGTATGTGTTGTTGGGACTTGGTAAGGCACGTGCAAGCAAACACAATATTGAGGAGTCATCTAATAAGTCATTGGAGATCGCTTGGAGGAAATCTCAAACTCCTGTATTGCGCTAAATTGGGATACATCAGATGCAATTGCATAACTATAAATACAAAGGCTTCCAGTGTTGCTTGAGGATTCACCCTGGTTTGACTGCACAGCTTAGGGGTCCGACTATTACTTTCGACCAGAAGAAATATAGAGATATGAAGAATATTTATATTCAACGGGGTTGTAACTGCATTGACAGACCATTACATGGAGCTCAAAAGAACTTGAACGTCTTTACAAGCTCGGAAATTGCAAGCATACTCACATTGGAGGTGATAGACTTCTATCAGTTGCTTATTTACAAGTCTGAGAATCACCGGTCAGATTTTCTCTATATATTACTTCTCCAATGCTGTCAACAGTAATGGGATGCAGTTGTTTAATACGTCTCCCTTGTATTAAGATTATAGTCTATGTAGTGAGGTTGTTTTGGTTTAAAGTGAAAGTCTTATTGAATAAATCCAAGAACAACAACTATTGAGGACAAAACTGTGAATGCATCATGATATCATTTCACAAATTGAAAACTATCTCCATTATCACTATCAAGCAAATTGTTTGAAAAATTACCAGGGGGAAGAAGTTGCAGATTTGTAACAGTCTGGTGCATGACAAGAAGTCAGAAAATATCTCCTCATAAGTAGCAGATCCCATTTTCAACTCAGCTCGTGAATGACTGTATAACTATATAATTTGTTGTTGCTGATAAGAGAAAGCAAATCAGCATTACCAGAGAGTTTACTGTTGAGATTCCTAAATGTGAGCAAAGGAGAGTTTAGAAATCTTCCAGGATGTATTGTGGATCATTGATGTGCTGTTGAGATACAAATTTCTGGAGCAGAGGAATTTAAACAATGGAAAATTTGGAAAGCAAGGCGTTCTCAAAGGAATTCAATGACACCTTTAAGGGTGAACATTTAAGGGACCTACAGAAATAAATTGAAATGGGAATGAATTATATTGCCTTGGATGGCAATTGGAGAATATGAAATTTATGGGAGGCGTGTTTGTCAAATAGGAAGAGATAGATTCATATCTATCTAGGATAGACCAGTCTGATTGTAGACTCCTCAATTGGGCCTTGCAACCTTCTATGGTTGCTTTAGTCCAACACAGGTTTAGGGAACATCCTCATAGAGATGTTAGGCTTGCAGGTGCTTCATGTCTCAGTGAGATCTCATAGATTACAACTCCTATTACCCCTTATGCTGATAACATTTTGAAGCAGGTATTACAGCTGATTGTGGACAGTTTAGGTGGACTAAATAATGACAAAAGTCTTACCTTTGGTAAGCAGATAAAAATCTTGGAACTAATGGCAAAAACTAGAATTTTCATTCACATGTTGAATCTCGGTGGTGGAAAAATGATTCAATAGTTATTTCAGTGCCTCTTAAGTAATTTCAGGAAGCACCATCTAGACAATGTGAGGGCTTGCATAAAAACTATCATGTCCTTAAGCTTAGATGAGGATGATGACATATGTAAGCAGTTACAATCAGATTTGTTGGCAATCTGGAGAGGAGAACATAAGATCTCACCAATGGCATATGAGTTCTCAACTGAATTGATTGAGCATAAGGTTGAAAGGTTCAAGGATTTTATGACTGAAAATGAGTGAATATCAGTAGGCATACAGGTTGCAGGATCTCTGGAAATGAGCAAGAACCAAATGAGAAGAGGGCAAATTTGTTTTACATGCCAAGAGGTCTGGTCACTTGAACATGTCTGCAGTATTATTCAGGGAGAGGATATATTGCAGCCAAGTGGTGATGAAAATGTAGCTTTGAATTCATCTCTTACAGGGCATGATGAAGGCACAAAGCAAAATGGTTTCCAATCAGCCAAGGTGGTTAATGTGGAGGAAGAATCAATCATCACAGGTGAGGAGTATTCAAAACTCTACTTTGGTGACTTAGAAGCTAAAATTGACAAAACTTTGGTTAAGGATTGTGACAACCAATTGGATACCTTTAACAGTTTATGTCATGAGGAATTGTTGGATGACATAACAACAACCTTACCTCTTCATACAAATCGGTTCGAGGCCTATGATGACACTAATGACACCTTTGAGCGTTGTGCTGAATCATGTATTTCTTATGGCAAGAGCTCATTCACACATGATAGTGATTTAGAGGAGCAATCAAAAATAGAATTTTAGGATGATGTCGTGGGTGACCAACTAGAAAGTGCATGCCAAAATGACCATGATTCTTTGAAGAATCAGCTGAAAGTTAATGATGATGCCGTTGTTGCTGCTCTTGTAACATCATGATAGCACTCACAAGATTATTGAAGATCTTCACAAGAAGACTCAAAGGGAAAAATGACAAAGCGGTATAGAAAGTGAGTCTTATGTTGCTGATTTACAGGGGGTCAAAACAGCCTTCGAGATTTGGAAATCAGTATATATATGTTTACTTTAGACTGCGATTTCCTGTTACAGGTTGCTGAAATATATATTAAACAATTGAGGGAGAAAGAGGATGAGGTTAATAAGCTCAATAGGGAGCTTAATGTTGCTCAGGAGATATTAGAGCACACACAAATTGCTCTTCAGGAAGCAAGAAATCAGTTTGTTGCCACTAATCAATACAGGAAACATGACGACAAAGGAAGGTCTGAGTTTTTTCAGGAAGTGATTAAGGAACTGGATAGCATACAACAGACTTATGACTTGGATAGCTGTCCCAAAAGATCAAATAACAAATCTTTGGATCATCGAGAACTTCATTATGAGTTGGATAACTTTCAGTTGGTTGACAATTTCTTGTTTGAGATGGATGCTGATCGGACAATTGATAATCCACTCTTTGAGTTGGATGAGGGAGTTCTTTTTGGCTCCAGTGATGATGGTGTAAATGATTGCAGGATTTGGGACCTAGGTACAGTTTCTAGTGATGAGTTTGGGACACAAGATCAGAATAGTGGATCGATTGGTAGAGTTGGTACTGCTGCCCATTCTTTGATCATCTTACACATGGATTCAGATTCTGATTTACATATGGGTATGGATCAACAGGATATTACAGACAGCTGAGAAGGTGGATGGCTTCTCTGTTTAGGGAACCCAGGAGGAACATTCTTATGGTTAGTAATGGCTCAAGGAGCCGGTTGGCATAATGTTGAGTTCCCACCTTCATTTGACCTTAGTGGTGCTTGTGATTTCAGTTGGAGTGAGGTTCTCAATTGGATTGAGGATCTTCCTGTATATGATAGCAGCACATGGAAAGTTGATTCGATTGATCATACAGTTGGGGTGATTGAGGATCCAGGGGTTGACAGATGAAGCACCTTGCATTGTGAGGATTGGGTTGGGTTACTTAATTGTTTGAGGCATAAAGTAGACAGGTTCAGAGTCACCCAACAGGCAGAAGCAACAATGCCTCTCAGGATGGTTTGGGACCTAGGGAGTTTACGGTTGGACGAGTTGCACTTGGACATCCTTACTCGCAGTATGTTAGGATTTTATGTCGGTTGTTCCAGTAAAGAGAGTAAAGCTTGTGGCAGGTTCATATGGGATCCTGGTATTCATGTATGGCTACATGATTGCTTGTGGACAAACATTCTTAAGGAGGGAGGACTGTAATGTCCCCTTTTTTGGGATATTAGAGATTTCATTAGCCAACCTTATGATAAATTAAACGACTTAAGGAGACTTAAAAAGGGAGATTACAAAAGTCAATTTAATATTATAAGGAGAGTTAATAAGAGACAAAAGGGCTAGAAGACGAAAGACAGAAATGGGAAGGTGAAGAGTCACCAGGTTGTGCTTAAAAGGAGGAGCTCATTTTCAACATGTTTGGTTTTGATATTGTATTTGTCTCTTGGAGATATTGGGAAGCTTTCAGCTTTCGAATTCAGCCTTGAGGACGGAAACCCTTTTGGCGTAAAGGTGGATTGGACGTAGCCCCAGTTCATCAACAGAGTGGATTCACTGCAGAGTTCACCATTGCACTTCCAGGTTCATGTTATCTGATCTGACTGTTGCATTCTGTATTTCAGATTGGATTTTCTTTTAATTCCATTGTTGTTGTATTGCTGTTGTATAATGCAATAACAATTTCTGAGGGTTTTATTGGAGTATATTGCTAGTTATTTCTGGTAATTTTTGTATATGATGCAAGTTATATCATTGTGTAAATTCTGGAAATATTTTGTAGTTGTTTGAAAACAATATCCCACCCGGGATATTACATAGGCACCTTTCGAGGAACTTGATTAAGCTTTAGGAGCCCAAAACTAACTTTATTAATATGACTGCGCCTTACATCTTGATTCTTACTGTTTTTTAATCAATATAGTTCCTGTAGCGCATTCAAGAGTAAGATCTTGCAATATTCGTATTTCAATCTATTAAATCATAAGAAGTCATTCACATAATTATTAATGGTTGCTTATGTTGATAATTGATTTATTTACATGGATTATGTTTTTAATTTCTTAAAATCATATTTCTTTTCTCTCATGTTGCCACCAATCCATTTGAACACCATATTTGTCAACTTCATCCTAACCTAATTCATTACACAAGCTTGAGATTTAAGGTTCCCTTGATGAGAGATGAGTTGGTATGTTGCCAATCATATCTTGTTCCAAAATAACGTTTCTTAATATCTCATATAGAACGAAGTTACTAGCATTTGAAATTTAATGATATTTATCAATGGGTTTTTCTTATAAGAATAATTACAGATTTATGCACTCTTTTATCTTCAATCTGATGCAGGCTTTGCGATGTATACCTTTAAGCATGGACAAGATTGACAAGAGCATCGTCGCAACATTGCATTTCAATAGAGCTTTTGCCTTGCGTGTGAGTCTAGTAACCAATTTAATTTACAACAATAGAATCTGTTTTCTTGTTGTTTTCTATTTGCATTCAATTTTGCATTAGTCTGAAATATATATTTTTGCATTCTACATAGTCTAGTAGAAAGTTTTGCATTAATTGTATCCAATATTTATGAAGGTAAGTGAAATTTGAAAACTAAAACTAATTTGGTTTTGATAAATATGATATAAACTATATCTTATTAGCTTTAGTGGAGAGGATCCTGTAAATATCTAAATCCTTTTGATTCTGTCTTTCTGCAATTGTCTAAATAGGTGTCCTTGGAATCAATGATAGCATTTAATTGTTGTCTGAAACAATATTCATTGAAATCATATCTAGATTTTATGGTAGGTTTTTGTGCTGAGCAGTGTTGCAATACAAACTGGCATCAAATGGTAGCAAATTTGTTATATGCATCGTTGTCTAAGCTTAAACAAATTGGGCAGACAATGAAAGTGCATCCTAAGAGCCTTACTGAAAAGAATACAAGTTATAAGATTACATCATCATTTCGTGGCAATGGTATTACATAGATTAAGTAGGGCCCTAACATTTTCCTTGAATTGACATTATTTGAACTAGTTTAATGCTCAACTTAGCCTCATCAACTCCTTTGTTAGGTTTGGTAGTCTTACCATTAGCCTTTCTAGAGCCAATATTGACTATTGGGTTGATTAGTGCCTGTAAGATCCCCTAACTACTCTGTCCTCAATTTTCAGTATTGTCTCATAAACATCCCGTCAAACAGTTGGTATGTAGAGTCTATACTGATATTTCTGATCTTTCCTTGTGCTAAAACACATTATCAAACACAAACACCTTGCATAGGAGTTTCGTCAAACAGTTGTATTACAGTAGAAATCTGAAGCTATTAAGAAAGCATGAACAAAACATGTAGCATTTATGCTTTTAACTTCATCAAATTTGCACAGCTTAATACATCAGCATTTTATCAAACACTTAGAATGAAACTAACTTCAGACCTCGGTTCATCGTTTTGTCAAACATATGACTGATAACTTTGAGATTACCAGTGCATAATAACAAAGAAAACTTTATGAGTTTCCGGATTTTTAAATACCTCATCGCTACGAACTCATAGATGACTAACTAGTCAAATGATATGGTCCAGGCAAAGGTTTTGAGATTATGAATGCTTGGATGGCTGGTGTAATGAAACAAACCCAAATCAGCTCGAACAATTCTGATATACCTGTTGTCAACACTGTTCACGACACTGTAGCGGCACTGTTCATGCTACCTTCAATCTGATTTATAGCTTCTTATTTGAACCAAAACATCCACCATTAAGTTCAGTAGCAAACTCTGAAGATGAGTTCACCTCTCATGGAAAGTTGGGGTTTCGTCCAGCCTTCAAATCCCAAGGGGTTGCGTCCTTGGAAAACCAGTCACTGAGTCTCAGCAACAATGGAGAAATCACTTCAATATTATACTTTCATATCATGTCCCCAAATGAATGAAGAGCCCTGCTTATATAGTTTCTTAAGTCGGCAAACGCTTTTACTTTTAGCAATGTGGGATAAAAGTCATTTTTAATTTATAAAGCCATTTTATAAAGTCACTTTAATTTTATAATATCACTTTATATTATAAAGTGACTTTAACTTTATAAACCCTTAAATAACATTAGTTTTTTTCTCTGTTTCACCTCAAATAAAGTTGTGACTGGCAAGCATCCCTTTTAAATTAATTTATTAGTCTATCGGGATGAGAAAATAGGCTAACCAAGCTCCTGGAGAGATTACGGAAAAGAAGGGGACATTATAGTGCCATACCATTTGTATTTGAAATTGTTACAGATCAAGAACCTTAAATATCACTGCACCCATAGGAAGTTTTCATATCGTGTCAAGTTTGAAGTTAATGTCTACATTTTCCATATGCAAGTCATGATTTGGTCTGTCTAGTTTTTTTTCTTGTTGTCTTTGTGGCTCTTTTTTGAATGTTCTTAGGATCATAGAAAGGAGTTCTTGAAGTCATCTAACCTAGAAAGAGATTTTGTTTTTGGAGAGTTTTGCTAAGTCTAAAGATCAACATGCGCCTAATGCCGTAAGGCATTTCAAATTTTAAGTTTTTCTCCAAATTCAACTCTATAATCTACATTCAAAGGTTAATACCTCTATAAGAGGGAATTGACATCATGCTTAAAACTCATAAGTATTTGGTAAGTGATTTTTTTCAATGAGCACCTGATTAGAGAGATGAAAGTCATGTTTCAAATTCAATATAGAGGTATGCTTTTGAGATTGAGGGTTACATCTTTGAGGAGGCATTCAAATAACAGAAGGGATAAGTATGGTGTTAAATTATGCACTTGAAGCTAAGGGGAACACCTCAAAAAGATAAAAGTCCAAAGTTCTAGTTTCTATTGTGGAGTGCGTGTGGGAGATTGAGGTGCGTGCACTTGTGAGGGGGAAAATTGAAACTAAATTTTAGGAGTGTGCTTAGGAGCATGAGGTGTGTGCACTTTTGAGGGGTGAAATTGAAATCTAAATTACATTCAAAAGTGCTAGTTGGAGCAAGAGGTGTGCACTTGAAAAAGGTATAGTTAATGTTTGATATCTTGTTCATAGGCGTGCTCTTGGGGATGAAGTGTGGCCAAAATAAATAAAATCAAAAAGTGCAAGTTCAAGGTCTATTTTATAGTGTATTGGTGCACATGTAAGCCAAAAGTCTGTTGTAATTTGCCCATTTTCTGGTTCTCTTGTAGTGCAGCTGGTGTTGGTTTTGTGGGTTGGTTCTAGTAATATCAAAGTGGTATTTCGATGTCGCAAGTTTGTTCAGGTGGGTATAATAAGTGTAACGCTCTTTTCTGGAGCATTTTCGGGCACTTTGTCTTATACTTACTATTTTTAGTAAGTCGGTGATGAGCACCGACAAAGTGAATTGACATTTTAGTAATGTCGGTGGAGTTGGCTTTAATGTTCATCCTGAAGTTTGATATAGCTATTAAATTAAATAACGATAAGTTATTGTTTTTTGGAGTTAAATTAAATATTTAACTTTATTGTTATTTTAATTTATTTTATAAGGAACTATAGAAAGGCCAAATATTTAAAATAAAGTGTATGGTTTCAAAGTGGCCTTTTATTTAAAAGTGACATGGGGGGAAATATTAAATGAAAAAGCATTCGCAGAAAACAACAGAAAAAACTTTCGCGAAAAAATAGCAGAAAAACATTTGCAAAAAAATAGGGAAAAATGCATTCCCGAAAAAATAGGGAAAGGCAAAAGTGATGGTGAAAAGTGATTTTATTTATCCCACATTGGTAGGATGAGTGAATGAGCTTTTATAAGAGGGATATAAAAGATTTCCAAGAGCTCACTTTCAGGCAAGCTGGAAAATACAAGAAATTGATGAAATTGTTTGGAGAGTTCTTCTTAAGGGTTTGTGAGGACGAAATCCCTCATGATTGAAAATCTCTTCGCTGTTGGAAGACATAGTTAGGGGATTGATTGAGCATCAAGGTAGGATCTGATTATTGAGATAACTATTACTTCTATTTGACATTGCTGCAGTTAGCTAGGAAGGTTTGGAGTGGGTAGTTTGAGTTCGGGATTGTAGTTGAAGTATTTTGGGATGGATCTGCTATTTCTAGACACTCATCTCAGCAATTACAACAAGTCCAAGGCTGCCTTACAAGCTTGAAACCCCTGTGAGAAGTGCCGTACTTGCTGGAGTTAAACTTACAGACCTAGGGCAGGCCGTACATGCCTAAGAGAGATCCGTATCAGTCAGCATTATCTCTGTAATCTGCTGCAGCAGTCTGAAACACTTGGGAACTAAGTTGTACAGGTCTGAGAATGATAAAGGGAGGTGTTGTATGAGCCTGCAATTGATAATGTGGGCCATACATGCTTGGCGGGAGCCGTACCAGGTTGGAACTGTGACCGGGACATCAAAAATTGGTATGCAACTGCATTGTATTTATTGGTTGAGTATAATATACAGTTCCATTGTAAACATTGATTGCGAATCTGCAGTAATGAGTTAATGTCAGTGTATTTCAGACTTGATGAATGAGTTGAGTTGATTACCTTTAATGCTGTTGTAATTCATTGATTGCAATATAGTGTATGTTTCATCGTTATTGTTGTTAATGCAGTTATTAGATCAGTGTGTTGGTTGGTTGATTCAATATCTATTTCACAATTGCAAAAATTAAAAGAAAATAAACTGGTACTTTAAGGGTAGCCATTACATCTGCACCTACCGAAGGGATTTGGACCCAAGTTTCGAAGTGTTGTAGCATATTGATAGGGGCACACCAACGAATGGAAGGAAATTGATCAAAATGAAATATAGTGAAAAAATAATAATAATTAAGGGTTGTTCCTACGAAAGATACCAACCAAAATTCACAAAAGGCAAATCTATGAAGGGGTTGATTGATTTATAAGAATTTTTACTAGTATAGTGATTTATTTCCTTAATATAAAGCATTGTAGAAATCCAATTTAGAGTGGGTAATTGGAGAATAATGATGACAAAATACTAAAATCTGATTTTTTTTCCTCAAACAACTGAATGCCAAATACAACAGCAGATGAGTTCCTTTTGTAAGGTTTTGATAGTCTTATATAGTAGAAGGGTGCAAGTTGTCAAAGAGAGCTAATCAAAGGAGCAATGAACAATTGTCTTTTTTCATTCAGAATCTTCTTTATTCTATCATTTGCTAGTCATTTAAAGGTGGATGAACAACAAAATAGTGCAATTAATGCAGAAATCTGTCATGTTCCCCCTAAATTAGGGGCCTCCAACATTTTTTTAGTAAGTGTATTTGTAAACACCACCAACTATACATATTTCAATAATTATAAATAATAAATTAACAAAATGAAGTGTAATTTCAAAATCTATCTTTGGCACCTTGTTTTGATTTTTAAATTTGAATTTAGGTGCCAATTTTGGGATCCCAATGCTAATTCAAACTGTAAACATGTATAAATTGAGATCTTGTTGGTTGGGTGAACATAGATGGAAATTGATGCGAATCTAGGGAAGAATTCCTAAGGTAGACTACTGGGATGAAACCCCTGGCTGTCTACTAAGGTTGGGATGCAAACCTTGACTGTATTCTGTCAATTTCCTTCTTAATTGCATGCTCATATTTGAGTTTCCTATCATTAACCTAACACAAGGATTGATTTCTAGGTAGTTTGTCACTCTTAGGAGATTGAGGAGAAATCCTAACAACACCTCAAGCTGCCAGGCCACTTCAATAGTCAGTTTGGAGTCCCTTATGCCTTGCAATAGTTAGAGTAGCAATCAACAATATTATCTGATTAGAACTTAGCTTCCATTGAAACCTTAATTTGAAACAAGAGAAGGAACTGGGCAGATGATTCAATCAATGAGAATTTAGATCTATAACTACACAATGCCCTGATAATAAAAACAACATTCATTTCCTTGAAGATCTGAATTAGTAGGGTTTGGAGATGGTCATCATAATATTTGCCTCGTTAACACCCTAGTGATCAGGTGTTAACAACATCTATGGTGTGATCTGAGGCTTGTGTTGGTTCCTCCAACTGATGCTGAAGATGACCCTAAAGGTTTGCCTTCTCTTATCAACAAGTATCTTAAATCAGTGGCCAACTGACAAGATTCAGTCATAAGACTGAAGTCTTCTACTCTTTGGGCTCTGCAAAAACCAAGTGGGTAAACCTGGTAATACTTATGGATATCAACTAGTTTTAAACAAGTATTACCAAGCAGCATATGACTCAATATATGTTACCAGAATACACGTACATGCTCTCAGAATTGTCTCTATTTTTGGGTTTACACAGTTAATACATCTTTGAGAGTGAAAACAACTCAAACCTACACCTAACAACAAGAAGGTAAAAGGGATTTGATAATTTTGAATGTTTTAGAATGTGCAACCAGCCATGTATAGACCAGTGCCCAATCCTGGCTACAAAGTCAAATATAAGACTGCAAATGAGATCCTACAAGCAAAAATAGTTAAACCAATGGACTTACAACATGTTCATGCCTAACATTAACATATCCTCTTATGCCATTATGAAATTCTTCTTACAAATTTGCATAACATACTCCAAATCACTACTGTTAAAACAAAACATTTAACCCTATCCTTGAGAGAGAGAGCCATGGATAAACAACACAAATTGCAATGAATTTTGCAAAGAAAAACTCAAACATCCTTGATATTTTGAGTTCATATAATATGAAATACATTATCCTGGAGACAATTTCATAACACTAGCAACATTAGTGCACAAAATGGTTCACACTTGCTCATAAAATCAAGCAGTTACAGTGCATACATTCAGTTTGCAATCTAGACTAAGACACCCTTCTATATACATGCCTTTTACAAAAGTTTCAGAACCCTGAAATATGGCCTTGGTATTCCTTTTATAACTGCAAGGAATGCTACAAGCTATAGGCTGTTCACACTCATTTCATTTCTGACTGCCACTAGTCGACATCATCGGTTGAGAATGTGAGTGTTGTGTGTTTCCATTGATTGAACTTTTTCCATGTCCATTATGATCTCCATTTGTTCTACCTTCTGCCAATCTTCCCAGTGTCTCCTCCATGGGATGTTGTCGTTGTTCCCCTCTGACCGTGGTTTCGTTGAGCTGAGCTTGGCTTCGGGTTAGCTTCCTTAACAATGTCATGATTTTAGTGGCAAGATCTTGTGGTTCCCCCATTCTGTTAGCAGAACGATACCTCCTTCTGGTGTATACCCGCATCCACTACCCGACAGGCTGGCAGAATCACCAGTTCTGATACCACTGTAATGTTCCATGCCCATACGGTTCCCTCAAACTCCACTAACTAACCAATGTTCCTGTCGCACTTCGTATGATCGCTTGTTGACTAGTCTTCACCAAAATGTGGCAGCGTACGGATGTGGTCTCACCCGTATGACATAATGTCGTATGGTGGGAATGTATTGCCCATACGGTGGAGATTGCCGTACGGTGGGGATATGACTGTACATTCACTTAAATCACCCCCACGTATGGTATGATGTCCGTACGACTCCAATATGCCCTTCACCATGCGTTCGCTTGGCCTTCTGCGCAGTCCTTCCAAATGGTAGTTCTGTCTGATGGTATCCGACTTCAAAAGAAAATTTTAAATAGATGCATAGTATAATTATCAACACAGTACTTAAAACACAAGATCTGGAAATAATAATTATTTATTCTGGAATTTGAGTACAACTTCTTCAGATACAGATATTACGGATATGGGCCAGGAGTAGAATAGGGTGAGGAGTGAGTCTCACCAAAATTGCAAATGCCAGAGTAGCGAGGATCTTGCACCTCCAAAATGACAGACAAGCTGAACTCCAACTAGAATTCACAAATCCAAAGAAAACATAAGATTCACCATACCTACAACTACGCCGAACATGACCTTATAAATGGGCTTTGGGAAGTTTCCCAAAGGGTTACAAATGGGCCGACACGACCAAAACGCTAATAACTAACTAATTAATAAAAAGGGTCTGAAAGGTATTATTATTAAGTTTCGAGGCCATACAATTAATTTTAATTAACTATTTAATTATTCCGGGGACATTACATACCATGCACCTGGAAGGAGTAGCATATGAGTGGTAGCATCACGAACTTGTCTCCCAGGATCATGCCATGATTCATTCTTATGAAGAGTTTGTGAAGAGGCTGGTTACTTGTTTTGCCCGAAAGGACATGGAGGTCTATTACAGGGAACTAATACAGCTTAAGCAGGTACGACTTTTGGAGTCTTACTTAAATGAATTCCAAAAAATTGCTGTAATGGTTCCTGATATGCCTCAGAAAAAAGTTACAATGCTCTTTGTTGAAGGTTTAAGTGACAAATTTAAAAGTTTCGTTAAGGCTCACAAGCCTAGTTCATTAGATAATGCTATTGGGTTAGCCATGGACTTAGAAGTCATACCTTCCTACCAGCCACAAAGAAAGATTTCTCTTCTTGGATATTTGATAAGAGAGGTTCAAATCAGTAGAAGAACAAGAGTTTTAATCAGCAAAGAAACATACCTTCCAAAACCGAGCAAGAGACACGAAATGAGTTAAGAAGAAGGAAATTATGTTTCGCTTGCAAAGAATCGTGGGAACCTGGTCATCGCTGTCTTGGAAAAGGCATGGTACACTTGATAGAAGTCCATTTGAATGATGAGGAACAAAATGAGCAGGAAGACAACACTGATGAGGATGTTGCACAAGAGGTTCAGCCTCAATAGATTGAGTTGGAAGATACTGCGGATAGAGAGACTCCTCGCATTGCTACATTATCTGGAGTACCTCGCAGTCGTCCTTTCTTGATGAAAGGTGTCCTTAGGGGACAAATAATAGTATGTTTAGTGGACAGTGGAGCTACACACTCTTTTATTGATCAAGGATTGGTAAGCAAGCGTGGACTATACGTTGAGGAATTCCTTGGATTTAGCATTATTGTTGCAGATGGTTTTCCATTAAGTTGCAACGGAGTTGTGCCACAACTGAACATAAACATGGGAGAGTATACATTCACAGGTGATTTCTATGTGCTCGGGTTGAGTAATGTTGATGCTGTTTTAGGATTACAGTGGTTGGAGTCACTTGAACATTATGTTCAGGACTTCAAACAGATGCAATTGGAATTCATGGTTAATGAAAAGAAAACAATACTTAAGGCCTTGGCTAATGGTGGGCCACGGGTGGTTTCTGCAAAGAAGATGGAGGCTCTTTTTAGACATGAGGACGTGGAATGGGCAACTCAGTGTTTTATTTCCAACAAACCGACCACTAGCAGTGAGTCACCTTATCGTGTGGATATCTAGACTTTGTTAGATAAACATAGTGCAATGTTTGGAGATTTTCCTTCCTGGTCGTTCACCTGATCAAGGTTTTGAGCACATGATTGAGCTAGAAGAGGGGTCCAAGCCTGTCATCACAACACCTTACAAGCATCCCCGCCATTTTAAAGAAGAAATCAAAAAAAACATTAAGGAGCTGCTGAAAATGGGTCACATACGTCCTAGTTCCAGCCCTTTTGCTTCTTTAGTTGTGCTGGTCAAGAAGAATGATGGAACACCGCGCATGTGCATAGATTATAGGGCGTTGAACAAGAGAACCATTAAGAACAAATACCCCATTCCCAGGATTGATGAGCTTCTGGACGAGTTACACGGGGTGCAATTCTTCTCTAAAATTGATTTGCATTCAGGTTATTATCAAATTAGTGTTTGGGAAGATGACGTACAAAAGACTGCTTTCCGTTGTCACTATGGGCACTTTGAGTTCCTTGTTATGCCATTTGGACTCACAAACGCCCCAACAATCTTTCAGTCTTGCATGAACCACACATTCTGTGAATAGTTGCTGAAATTTGTTCTGGCTTTCTTTGACGATATACTAATATACAGTAAGACATGGGATGAACATTTGCAGCACTTGGATGTTGTTCTAAGTATCATGGAACAACAATCACTATTTGCAAAGGCTTCCAAATGTGAGTTCAGAATGTCAGAGATTCCTTATTTAGGACATGTGATTGGGGTTGATGGAGTAAAGGTTCACTAGGAGAAGAAGGAGAAGATATGGGCAATCTTAGATTGGCCACCTCCCAAAAACATATCTGATTTTAGGGGTTTCTTGGGTTTGTGTTGCTATTATAGAAGGTTTGTTAGAGGTTTCTCACAGTTGGCATCACCTTTGACTGATCTTCCCAACAAAGGAGCATTCTAGTGGACAGGTGAGGCACACATTACTTTTGACAAACTCAAAGAAGTTATGAGCACATGCCCAGTATTGACGTTACCTGACTTCTCACGACCATTTGTTGTTGAGTGTGATGCCTCAGGCCAGGGGAATGGTGTAGTTCTAATGTAGGATAGGCATCTTATTGCATTTGCGAGCAAGAAACTCAGGGATCCAGAAAGGCTTTACTCCACTTATGATAAAGAAATGCTAGCTATCATGCACACATTAGCGAAGTTTAGACAATATCTAGTGGGTGCCAAATTTGTTGTTGGGATTGATCAAAATAGTCTTAAGTATTTCCTGGAACAAGATCTCAATGAGCAGCAACAAAAATGGGTAAGATTCAGGCATATGATTTTGACGTAGAATACATCAAATGAAAAAAGAACATGGTTGCTGATGCTTTTTCTAGGAGGCCCACTCTCTGCTCTCCCACTGAGATCTCAACTGATTGGAAATCTCATTTGCTGGCTGAATATTCCAAAGATACATTTGCTTGTGATTTGATTGATGGGCGAGAGCAGGATGATAGGTATTTTATAGTGAACAAGGTGATTTATTACAAAAATAGAATCTTCCTTGTACCACAATTCAAATTAAAGGAAAGGGTTATGAGGGCACTTCATGATACCCCTCTAGTAGGACATACAGGCTTCTTCAAAACCTATCGCCTGATTCGTGAAAAGGTTTACATGGAAAGGATTAAAAGGTGATGTATTACAATATATTAGAGAGTGCCTGACTTGCTAACAAAACAAATCATAACACACATTTCCTGCAGGTTTTTTACAACCACTTCCGATACCTGAACATAAGTGGGAAGGGATATCAATGGACTTTATCATAGGTCTACCCTGAGTACAAGGGAAAAATTGTATCTTCGTAGTTGTGGACATGTTAATGAAATATTCTATTTCTTTGCCATCGCTACCGACTTTTCAACATCCCAGGTTGCTGAATTATTTTTCAGGGAGGTTTCTAGGTTGCATGGTCTACCTAAGACCACTGTGAGTGATCGGGATGGTAGATTCATCAGTATGTTTTGGTAGTTGTTCTGATTGGCAGGTACATAATTGACTCCAAGCACCAGTTACCATCCTTAGACGGATGGACAGACAGAAATTGAAAACAAATGGGTGGAGGGATACCTTAGAAACTATGTTTCATGGCAGCAACGTGCTTGGGTAAGATGGCTTCATTTAGGTGAGTATTGTTACAATACCACCGATCATATGTCAATTGGCATGTCTCCTTTCAAGGCCTTGTACGGGTATATGCCGTTTTATCATTCATATACCTAGCATTTGATGACAGTAAGGTTCCTTGTGCAAAGGAGACAATTCACAATTATCGGGATATTCTCAAGGCATTGAAAGATAACATCCTGTAGGCCCAAAATCAACAGAAAATGTATGCAGACAGGCATAGAGTGGAGAGACCATTTCAGGTTAGGGATTTGGTTTTCTTGCGTCTACAACTATACAGACAGTCTTCATTGAAGAGTAGTGGTGCGGAAAAATTGAAGCCATGATTTTATGGGCCTTACAAAATCCTTAAGAAAATTGGAGAGGTTGCATACGAAATGGAACTTCCTAAGGGAAGTAGGATCCACAACGTTTTCCATGTTTCTTGTTTGAAAAAAGCGTTGGGTCAGCACACAATTGCTTCTTGTGAGCTGCCACCTTTGGGTGTAGAAGGGAAGTTGGTATTAGTGCTTGAGGGTATCGCTGATTGGAGAGAACAAAAGTTGAGGAATAAGATGGTCTGAGATTATCTAATAAAATGGAAGGAGTTACCTATTGAGGATGTTACTTGGGAAGGCAAAGAGATTCTTCAGCATCCTAATTTACGATTGCTAGCGGACCAACAATTTGGGGAAGGGAGGACTATGATGTCCCCTATAGTTTAGATGTCTTTTTTAGCATTTAATAAATTGCTAAGCCTTCTTTGTAAAGTTCCCAAAGGCTAAGGCATTTAATTAATAAGGGGGGACGAGTTGCTTTTCTTCACTTATGTCCCTACTTTTCAGTCATGGACGTGGGGCCTTGTTTGAATGGTGGTCGGCTTTATCTGCTTGGTCTTTCTCAGCCAACTCAGTCGCTTTCTTGACAAGACGGATAGGAGTAAATTTAGTAATTGCCATTGAAGTGATTTTATGGTGGGAAAGATAGCATAAATTAGTTTTTTTGAGTCTATGAAGTCTTTAATTGGAAATCGCACGAGGAAAGGAATTATTCTATGCAAACTTGATTATGTTATTTCTCTCTGCCCTTCATATCTCTGTACAAGACACAACCCTTATAGCAGCACCTGTGATGGATGCAAACCTAGCGTAGGTATTGATTCAGTGATCACATCCTACAACAGCTAGTTCATATTTTTTGATACAGCAAATTGTGGAATCATAGCCATTTGAAGATGCTAGCTTGTGTAAATATCTCAGCGATACCATTCACAAGTTTATCAAGGGTATGTTCTATTTCAAATTTTGGCAGTGGAATATGCAGTTTATGTAATCAATTCCCTAAAATTCAAGAGTGTTTTTGGGTTGTGTACTTGCCCCTGTTAGATTGTTTATGTATCTGAATTTTTTAATTTCTATCTTTATTGATGTAAGCAATCTCTATCAAATAGATATTAGAATTCGTCTAATTGGTAAAAGACCCGTGAAAGGGATATTTCAAAAAATTAGAAATGTGAAATTTCCAAAAGCACGTGTTTATGTGCTAAAGGAGAAAACTGAATCTTCATAAATGTGAAATTTCCTAAAGTACCTTTCCATGTGCTAAAGTCTAAGAATTTGTAATTTTGCAAGATGGGAAAGCAATGAAATTTCCTAAACATCTATTTCATGTCTAATATAAAGGAAAATGAAATTTCATTAAATAAATCAAAGGAGGAACAAACACAAAGCTTGAATTTCTTAAAATCCCTTTTGTGCACTAAACTACATGAAAGTGAAATTTGTTATAAAGTGAGCTTCGAAAAAGAAAGGCCAAACACAAAATCAAAATTTCTTAAAGTTCATTTTGTGCGCTAAAATTCACGGGATTGAAATATTTCATAAAGTAAATCTCCGCTTTTTTTTCCCTACGCATGCGATTTCCATATTTTGTTTTTATCGAAAGGAAAGGGGGAACAAACAAGGTTTTGGAGCCGTAGAGTTTAACATGAAGCCTGGGTTTGCAAAAACACCATGATTTTTTTTGCAAAAACGGTAGATAGGAGTGGTATGGATGAGCCACGATAGCCCCATTTCAAGAGTTTTCAAGAGCCGTCTGGAGAAAAAAAAACAAAAAAAACAAGGGTTTCGAGAAATCAAGTAAAGCAATTTTTGCAGCTTCCAGACAACCCAAAATTTCAAGGAAGCTTGACTCCTTATTCACTATTGCATCGTTGATTACGAGTCCAAGTTGAGAAATGATGTGGAGAGCTTACATGATGGAACATAATGTACAAAACATAGAATTCCCCGGGTTAAGAGGCTGCACAGGTCCATTCAAAACAAAAATCTTTTGATGAAAATTACGTAGCCACGCCCCCTAAGAATATACTGACACACTATGATGGAAGGGAGCCATGAAATTGTCTTCATTCCATACTATAGTGACTTCAAATTTTGGGGCTTGATGGAAGTCTTCAATGTGGGTTTTATACGGTTTTCGTCGTTTCGATTCATCGGGCTGATGGAGCCAAATTATCTTGAAATAAACAAATGTTGACTCCCATTCCTCTAGAAATTCAACTTTACCAAATGACTTCACCCCTTTTCTTATTTGAATTTGGTGGTAATTTTTGTGTGGGTTTGTTGCGACTTTTAGAGGGGATTTTATTAAAAAGGGGCTTAACAAAGATGATGGATAATATTTTAACATTAAAATCCCTTTATAATTATGTGCAAATCATTATAACGTCACTTTTAATTTATATATATATATATATATATATATATATATATATATATATATATAAAGCACATGGGAAATTATATAAAGAGACAATGTGGGATGATTAAAGTTTGAATTTTCAATGTGAAAATATAAAGTTCATTTTAATACGAATTGATTTATTTTGCAGATAAAATGGAGCTACTCGGGACAAGGACACAAAAGACGAAGATTCGTTGAGGACGCTATCAACATGAAGGGAAATTGGCTTCGATTGATGACACAGTTTTGAAGTATCTGAAGCACAATGCATTGGAGGAAACAAGAGTGACAACTCATAGGAGATGGAATGTGCAACTGAGTCAAATTTCTACGATGATGAAAATATAACTTTCTTGAGTTCAGAATCTCAAAGTTATGAAACAGGTCTGTCAGAGTTATTCAAGGACTGAAGGGCACTACAAGATCATTCAAATGAAGCATGAATGCAAAGGCATGTCAACATTCCTACCTGCCAAACAATGCCATACGTAATCAAGGATACACTCACAGATTGCTGGAAATGCAGATGGACACAACTGAAGCATGTCAGTCAAGGAATGACATATTCTAAGAGGAAATATTTGAAAATGTACTTTATTGTAAAAAGGAATGAAATTCTTGAAATTCAAAGCAAATGTAATGCAATATCTTAATGTCAGGAAGTAGTTATTTACTCCTATAGGTAGGGTAGGTGTAGATGTCTTGTCTTGTAATGGAAGTTGGTGCAGGTATTTTGTTCTCTAGTGGAGGTAGGTGCAGGATAGTATTTTTAATCCTAGAAGGCTTCTAGATGGTAAATCTTGGCCCTTGAAGAGGATTAATCCTTGCCATTGATTTGAAATGTAAAAAATATAAAAGGGTTTGGTCTGTCCTCACTTTGTAAGAAGGGTTTTCAGAATTGTTGTTGTTATGTTGCCAAAATGAATGCAGACTTCTCATTGGTTTTGTGGAAAGCTGTTTCTTTTGTGAGTTGCATGGTGCTGCCTTCTCCAAGTTTATTTCAGTTCAGTTTTAGTTAAATGCACGAATGTAATTTTGTTTGAATGTGCTGCAGTTCTTATGTTCATACTATTTGTGGCTTTTTGATCTGGGTCACAATGCATGGTTAGTTTGAACTTATAAAATTTAGTTTGATTACTAAGTTGTTTGTTCTTTTTGCATATTTATGGGTGTGACAATTACTTAGTGATTTGAAAATCTTTTGTATAACCCCGAAAGATAGCAAAGGTTGTGTGTAGTTGAGTTTGCTTGGTGAAGCCTATCCAATTTGGAACTATAGTTGTCAAATGTTATGGCTTTCATCGGGAATAGATAGGAGTAGACTCTTCTAAACCTTTATTCCATTTTAGTTTATTTCAGAAGGTGAAGTTAGACTAGGAAAACCTTGAAGAGAGAAAGAATTATATTTGCGATATTGCTATCAGGATTCAACTGTGTAGCTTTTTTAGTCAAACTCATTGACCCATGTTTCATGAGTAGTGGTTCACAAGAACCCATCTCTTATGAGAATGAATGGAACACTTAGCACTCATTGCTCGAGTAGGAGTAGTACTGGGATGGGTGACCTCCCGGGAAGTCCCGGTGCTTCACCTCTGTGAGCTTCACCTAGATGCACTAAGTGCTAAGTGTTCCATTCATTCTCATGAGAGATGGGTTCTTGTGAACTAGTACTCATGAAACATGGGTCAATGAGTTTGACTCAAAAAACTACATAGTTGAATCCTGGTAGCAATATCACAATTTGACTTGCTGTGGCAAATCTCTCCTACTTATCAATTGATGAGCTTAAGGGGCTTTCTAATGAATGGTTCATAAGACACAACACTTGCTGAAGGTTTTTCAAATTGGGTTGCAAGCAGGGTGGGCTTTACCATGGAGAAAACTCCGTAGTTATGCGTGCTTGAGTTGGAGTAGTACTAGGATGCGTGACCTCCCGAGAAGACCTGATGCTTCACCTCTGTGAGCTTCACCTAGATACAATGAGTGCTAAGTGTTGCATTCATTCTCATGAGAGATGGGTTCTTGTGAACCACTACTCATGAAACATGGGTCAATGAGTTTGACTTAAAAAACTACACAGTTGAATCTTGATAGTAATATCACAATTTGACTTGCTGTGGAAAAGCTCTCCTACTTAAGAATTGTTTTTGTTGCTAAAGAACAACTGTGTAAGTCCTCTTTGTGAAAACCAACAAATCGCATCAAAACCACCGAGTAGATCTAAGCATAGTCAAGACCCAACGATTAATAACCTTGGGGATCTCTCGCTTGATCAGTTTCAATAACATTCGAGAATCCTTGCTCAAGAGAGAATAAGATACACCCTCGGTGGACTCTCATTCTGCATTGGTGACTGTTGATGTGAGTTTTGTACCACTACATAACATATAGGATTTAAATACTTGATACTGGGTATCAAACACTCAACCCTCTCTTGAAAAGTATATACTCACGAAGGACATGAGGAAATACTCCAAGGTTCTTTACACCTGTGGATCCTAACTCAGTTATAATGATGTGATTTGCTGGTAATCACGTCGGCGGGCTTACGTTGTTCATTCAAGGATATTAGATTCTGGCTATGATGGAGATGGGACTTAGCTTTTCAATGTATACTCAATTGATTCCTTCTCCTTAATTTATATCACTTCCAACTTCACTCATCAAACTCTCACTACTAAGCTACTCACTGCTTT
>MU225256.1:7135081-7160777 GCA_018584345.1 Thuja plicata | reverse complement strand
CACTTGCCGGACCAAGGGGCTTGAAAACTGTCGCCCACAAAGACTACCTAAGACCACTACTCCTACCGCTTGCAAAAGAGGGGGTCCCCATTTACAATGGGGCGATGGTGTGAAAACCTCACAACAGTGACGTGCCTAAAAAACCATCAACAGGAATTAGGTACCAACATAAGGAATAGAGAAAGAAGTTGTGGGTGAAAGAAATGAGGAAACCAACATCAAGGTCATTAGGACTGGAAACAAAGAGACCGACAAAATTTTTTAGTCCATGAGGGAGTCCATGGCAGAGATTATGAGGACTTCGAGGGGAATAAACCAACACTAGAGTGCTAGAAGGTCCAATCCCGATGGTGTTGAAGGATTTCACTCAACGAATGGAGTTTTAGTATATCTACTAAGTAAGACATTTAGAGCCAAAGTTTTGCAAAGAGAGGAAGAGGACCCATTGGATGAAGAGTAGAAAGTGCCAACTAGCTTTGATGACGAGATGACACAGTATCATGCTTATTATAGTGCTCTAAGCCTAGCCATTTGCCATGACAAGATATTCATGAAGTACTATGACATGAAAAAAGAAATGATCGTTGTAGGGGAAGAAGTTAACAAGATCAACCAGTGAGAGATATATGAAATCTGGGGAAGATCACCATACCCACCTATAATGGTTTTAATGGGGTTATAAACTGTAAAGTCCTCATCCTTTTCACATCAAGTCAACCAAGTATCACAATTTTTGTGAAGTCTCTGAGAGACAAAACTGTAAAAAGCGATAATCAAATGAAGCTTTTAAGAGCATATTGAAGCTATGGTTATAATAGATGAAGATCTCCTATACAACAATCTGTAGCATCAGTTATTTAGAGGAGAGACAAGGAAGATGATAAGTAACATATCCCATCAAGACAACATGAAGGCAGCTGATTGCATGAGTATACTCCAATATCTGTACTATGTCGATCCTATGTGGAGACACTTCTAATCTGTCATAAGTTACAATATATTGATAGCAAATGGATGATAAACATCAACCAAACAAGAAGCTTGTTGTAGATCATCCACATATGATTAAAGAAGTGGTGTATGACCGACAAATACAATATCAATGTTTTATGGAATTAGTGAGAAGGAACTGGTGGACAATAGGATAGATATTATAATTCTGAGTGATTAGGAGCCAATCATATGATAAATCCCGGTTGAGGAGTATTGTAACCAATGTGTGGCTATAAGAAGTCGACGTTGTCTATGAATTAGTATAGAATGATTACTTGGTCAACGATAGTATGAAGGGAATTGTTATTGATATTAAGCATAGAAGGAAACAATGATACAAATGTTTCATTGAATAAAGAGAAGACTAGAATTAGTCAACGGTAATAACAAATATCGACAAATGACATATTGTGAACAAGATACAATTATAGATAAGCACCGATAATTAATAACCGTGAGTTGATAAAAGACTAGACCAAGGGTTTGGGAATCTTCAATGCTATGTAAGACTCAAAGTCAGAAGGTGGTCAAGTGTCTACGTCTCCAAGCAATATGTAAGAAGGATGTGAAAGACAAGTCGATTAAGTGTGATCTTAAAGATTAAATAGTCAAGCAACTATCATATTGTGAAGAGGTGGATAATGGTAGCTGTTAAGATAAAGACAACTATTGGAATGATTCTTATATAGCAATGAAGATTTAATTATTAAAAGGTAATCATCAGTGTATTAGAGAGATGTGATCTGTTAGGGAAGGACATGTCCCTTATTCATTCAAGAGTTTCAACCATTTGATCGGTAAGGTATAAGAGGAAGATCTAAGACATTCAATTAAGCATCATTTTGAAAATTCTCTCTTATTTATCCAATTTGGATCTGCTCATTTGAGCACTTGCCTAGTTTGGCAAATCAGTTGCATAAGCATACAGAGAGATCAAAGACGACACCATCGTTGCAAGCATACAAGTAAAGATTAGAAACAACAACCAATTGCTTAAGGTGATATCTTTACATTGCATATCCATATTGTTATATGATATATCAGACACAACAATATATATTGCTGCAAGTAATACCGTATCCATAGCATGTCCATATTGCTATATCAGAAATAGCATCATATCATTGCGCATAATTATATCAGAAAAAACAAATCCTTTATCACTGTAAGTGACAGGAAGACATATTCCATAGCATCCTTCATAGTTCATATTGATATAATAGAAACAGTTGCTAGTTGATATAGTATAATTTATCTTGATGTATTAGAAGAAGCTAATATCATTTGACAGACAAACAAAGACACACACAGACACAGAGGCACACAGACATATAATCATTTTTTCATATATATATATATATATATATTATTGAATCAGAATAGAAAGGTAGTATTGTCCATATTCTCCTAATTGAAGTAATTGTTCTGATATTCCAAATTATCCAAAAAGGGGACATTGCATAGCTAGACCTTGATTGCAGAAATTGTACATCTATTTCTCCTTAAATCCCATATATGAGGAGGAAACAATCAATTTGGCAACACTTCACTTGGAGGGTGCAGGTCATGAGTGGTGGTACCTAGGCATGGTGACTGAAGGACATGGTTCAATCATTACCTTAGAGGAGTTTAGCCACAGGATGATGCAGACATTTCATAGAAAAGATCCAAAGATTCATTCTAGAGAGCGAGCACAATAGAGGCAAGTTGGCACGGTTGAGAACTATGTGGGAGATTTCAGAGGCTATTAGTGATGATTCTATATGTGTTAGAGATGAGACTCATAGTTATTATTGTAGAGAGCCTATCTAAACCACTCGAGGGTTTGGTAAGGGCATTTGATCTGAATTCTCTGCAGGAGGCCATTAACATGACCCTAAATTTGGAGGATTCAATGACCAAAAACAAATACATCACCAATTCAACACATGAGGCCTTCTAATAAGAGTTTCCCTCAACCTAAGCTACTAGCTCCAAATTAAACAATGTTGATGAATCCAAGAATGAACTTTTAAAGGAAAAGTGTCGCTTCATTTGTGAAGAGCTATGGCAGCTAGAACACAAGGGTTTGGAAAAGGACAAATACATTACATAGAAGTGGCTTTTGATGAGAATTCCAAGGTATAAGAGTCGAAACCTGAGATTGTTGTGGTGGAAGTTGGGCAGGAGGATAAAAAAGAGCATTCAGGTGGCACATTAGTAGCGTTTTCTAGAACACCTAGATATCACCCTCTTTGTGGCAGTCTTGTGAGGATGTTGGATGATAGTCTCGATTAGAGTTCCATGATTCGGACTCGCCTATGACTCGGCAAGGTCGACTCGACCCGTGACTTGTCAATGACTCAACAACGACTCGGCTAGGACTCGGCAAAATGAAATTACAAAGATTTTTAACGATTTAAAACTTGTTCATGCACCCATTATTGAATAAAGCTTAAAGACACTATAACATCATCAAATAGAAGCTAATTTGATCACATACATAAACATACATCCATCACATAAGTACAAACGTAAATTTTAGCTGAAGGAAATAGAAAACATAGATACGCAGTTATAAATATTGTCAAATGTATATAAAATCCATGAAATCCATGACATCAAATGCTCCCAAACATGTGTAAACAAAAACAAGTCTATGGTGCAGGCTCTAGCTTAGCCTCAGCCTCAGCGTTAGAGTAGTCTGTCTGCCTCCTACAAATGCGTCTGAGGTAGGTCCTCGATAACTGACAAGCCATAGTCTCTGCCTGTGAGGTGCCATTTTGATCAACATCAGCTGCACGGGAAGCTCATCATGCTCTATCCTCCTCTGCCATAGCCACAGCCTTAGCCTCTCTGTCTGCCTGGTCAACCCGCTCATGGTCTTCCTCAGTGAAGACAGGATCGGTAGACTTAGTGAGCCACTCGGAGCTTGGATCGATCTCTGCTAGAGTGATCAAAGAGGAGTCAGTGTCCAAAATCTATCTGGTCCTAAGACGGAGGTTGTAATGAACAAAGACAAGATTATTCAACCTCTACACAGACAATCTATTACGCCTCTTTGAGTGGATGTGCTCGAACATGGACCAATTGCGCTCACATTTAGAAGCATTACATGACTGACTCAATATATGAATGACAAGTTTTTTAAGGTTTGGGGTTGTAGGCCCAAACATTTGCCACCATCTATCTGAAATAAGGAAAAGAAAATAAATCAGTCTCATTTCCAACTTTAAGGATAAATTATAAAATCAAAATGCATAAGCCATAAACTTAAGAATCTTAAGTTTAACATATATTTCTACCCAGCTGCAATGTTGTCCTAGCGTCTTTTCACATCTTGCTTGTGAAAATCATCCCCTGTTCATTATTATATGCATCTATCTCTTGCACTGTAGATGTGCCATCACTAGACATCTTTTGCATCACTAAACATACGCCACTAAGAACCTCCTCATCCGCCCTAAAGTTATCAAGGAAACGAAATGAAGGATTGAGGAAATAAGCCGCTGCATGGATGGGCCTGTGAAGCTCGTTTTGCCATCTCCTATCAATGATCTCCCAAATGGGGCCATACTTATCCTCAACTTTTGCATACCTAAATCTAATGGCCTCCTTGGCCCTATCCATGCCCTCATATATGTAGCCCATAGAGGGCTTCTCCCCATCGACAACTCGTAGGAGAACTACAAGGGGCTTAGTGACCTGCATATAATGTTAAAAAAAACAGTTAAGTCACAAGTGTGCATTAAAAATTTAAGACAAGAAAAATTGCAAAGTTGGAAACAAAACAAAAATATATTTATCTGCGTGATCTCTGGACAAGGGGTCCAAAAACCTGGCTCGTCAAAAATACAATCTGCTACATCCATCCCTACAGTGGTCGTAGCATAGGATGAGGCAGTCCACTCCTCACCAACAAACATGCGTCTCAAAGTTGCCTTTGCTTTCAACAAGGATTTTAGTGTGAGGAAATTTGAGGCAAATCTTGTGATACTAGAACGAGCCAACTCCTTTTGCCCTGTGTATTGCCTCATCATGCTAAGGACCAATGCATGATTGTAGATAAACTTGCAAATGTTTTTGGCCTTATCAACACATGATTTGACCCATTCAAGCTTGCCAATATCCTCTAACATGAGGTCAAGGCAATGGGCCGCACATGGAAACCAAATTTTTTTCGGGTGCCTCTCCGTCAAAAGTTTACCTGCAACAATTTTAAATTAATTAGAAATTTAGATGTGTTAAGAAAATTTTAAATAAATTCATAGATAACTCTCCATCAAAACTTAAAAAGTTAAAAGTATACCTGCAGCAACATAACTTGCTCCATTATCCGTCACCACTTGCACCACATTTTCTTCCCCCACCTCCTGTATATCTTCCTCAATAACCTCACATAAGTATGTGGCATTCTTCACATGTGATGAAGCATCAACAGACTTCAAGAACATGGTGGATCCTGAAAATAAAGCAAAATAATTATCAATTATCATGGATCAATCAACAAATCAAAATAAAAATCAAATTATTCAATGCATTTAGGGAAGTAGAATGATCAATCACCTCCACAAGAAACAAGAAAATTTAGGAGTGTCCTATTCCTCCTATCCGTCCAATCATCTGTCATGATGGTGCAACCCTTGGCTCCAAGATTGTCTGTGGTCCTCTAGCTCAACTTTCATATCATTAACCATTTCTAACAAGAGGGGGCCACTTAACTCAACATTAGTAGGGGATTTAACGCCCGCCCTACAAATGGTTACAACATCTCTCATGCCTTGCCAATAAGGAGATCTGTCACAAATAGATTATGATTAGTCATTAGACAAAGCATAGTTCAACTTCAAACTATAAATTTTAAAATTTAATTTTAAACTTAAAGCAAACAAATAAAAAAGAATTACCTGGCTGGAACAAATGAAATATTGCAAAAGTACCAAAACTTGCAAATTTGTTTTCGTGCAGCATCATGGACCTCCTTGTTCCAACCCATGCTCTCAAGCTAGGGTTGTGCACCAGGAGTAGTGCGCGACACAAAATAACTATCCAACTTCGATTTCTGGACTCTAGGGCCAAGGGTAATAGTGCCACTAGAAGGAGCAACAGTAGAAGCACTAGCACTAGGACGAAAGGGAGGCATGGAAGAACCCTATCCAACACAGCCTGTAGATGTGGATGCAGATGCAAATGCGAATGTGGCTGTGGATGCGGATGTAGATGAATGGGAGCCAATAGCATTTATCTCTTCCCGTTGCCTCTTTTTAGTTTCCTTTTCTTCATATTTTTCTAACCGGACATAACAGAAATGAATTACCTCAGGAGTTGCCTTTAAACATGGGTCAACATCATTGCCAGGTATGCCGACAATATGGTATTTAAACCTATTGATGCCACCATGATACATTTCTTTAGAAAACGTGCATTTTGTTTGGTTTTTTTGTCTACCAAGAAACTCTTCAGTATATTTCCAAGATTCACACTTTGGAGGCATTGGGAAGAATTAATGTTTTCAAAACTTGAAGGCTGCTGTAATAAGACAAAATTACGAACAAAATTACAAATTTGTGCATTGTATTTTAGAAAAATCAGCAAACCCTACATTTTTTATAGAAAAAATTGTAAAAACATGTTTACATTTTTTTCTTAAAAAAATCAAGGGTTTGCTATTGTTCTACTTCTCTCATTGAAGTATGCAATTTATATTTTAATAGAAAACATTCAAGATTTGGAAAGTTAAACTTCAAACTTTTTAAAAAAAAATGGAAAATCCATAAACATACAAAAAACCCAACAAAATCTACGAAATTTAACACTTACCTCTTTCAAATGAGTTGAGAAGTCTTGGAACAACTTCTATGGACTCCTTGATGCTTTCAATGCAAACCTATGCCTCCCCAATGTGATTTTGTGGACTCCTTGATGCTCTTCTTCCCTACTAGTTGCAAACCTATGGCCTCTTGTTTTTCTTCCTCTCTCACATTTCCTCTTCTTTTCATAACAAGCAAATAGAATGCCTTTTAGGGCAAATTAGAAAGCATATGTAAAAAAAATTAACGAAAAAGTATTTTTTTTTGTTTTTTAATTTGCAATCCGTGACTTTTTATAGATTTTTTTTTTTGTGACCCCCCATTCAATTAAAACTTTGTAATAGCTCTTTATAATTCATTATTAATAAAGAGTACTTTATTAATAATTAATACCTTGATCTTGAGCCAACTAACTTATTCCAATTAATCAACTGATGAGCCCTGCAAAAACCAAGTCCAGGTGCACTGCCAAAAATAGCAACATGAGCATAATAGACTTACTATAAATAGTAAGTCCCTAAATAACTATTCTAGACAATGGTGCCAAATCTCAACACTGCTACCAACCTGTTCAGGTGCTTTGCTAAAGATAGAAATCTTGATTTTCCTAAAATAGATACTATAAATAGTAAGTGTGCCAAACTGACACAAACAAAGAGCAATCTTGAACAGTCCTGCCCTCTGGAATGGGAATGAGCCTCCTGTTCTTCCAATTGGGACCCTCTAACCATCAATCTTAGCTTATGAGGGCCAATGATAGGCTAATCCAAACAAACTCTGATGCTCATGAAAATGGGGACATTACAGTACGCCCTCCCTAAGATTGCTTGTCCCCAACCAATCATGACTGCAAAGAAACTCCACTACATTGGAGGTCCCAAGGAAGGTTGTGCAATGTCCCACACTGAAACACAACTGCTGCAGCACTTGCATAACCACAATTGCACAGAAATGAACAAAACCCCATCTGTCCAATCTCTGCAAATTGAAACTGTGCATCTGAAACAAATCATGTACATGAGGATTGAAAGTGAAACTACAATTAATCCACACCATGTACACAATGCAATACTCCCTAGTCAACCTAGACTAGAACCCTGATGCCCGCGAAGGACCCCACCGCACACTGAAGAGTGTCCTACCAAATATACCTGGATCCCAAATCTTGAATAGAAGCCTACCAAGAAGAACAATCTCAGACTTCTGTTGCGCTAATCTGATCACGACATTACTATGCTGCAAATGGTGAAGCAATCCAATGAAACCCATCCAACTTGCAGCGCTAACCCTGTCATCACCTGGGGTGCAGAATAAACGAAACTCACATCCATCCAACATAAGGAGGTAAGAATATTCAGAAGCATCTACTATACAAAATCTCCCTCTACAGTCTATCAATCCCCCATGGGTGTGAAATCCAACTGTACTGTGGAGATAAGCACTCCCGAGTGTGTCTGTATCACAACCACTATCTCCATCCTTTGCTAAACCGCCATGGATGTGTTGACTCTGCAAGTAGTACCCCACCAACTTGCAGCTACTGATTCCATCTACTGAAGATGGTGAATATCCATCCCACCAAGGATGGTATAAACCCGGAGCCAATCCACACTGACGCATCATCAAGTCTTCCACATGTGGATCAAAAGAAAAATGATTAGCACTCCTCACTATGTAGTTACGGTAAAAAGATCCTACCTTTGCAAATGGCTCATCACTATCAACTCTAGAATCAGAAGATGGCTCCATTCTCTGACCCCAAATAGTTGATTGGGTAGGGCCTCTAGTAACCCTCTCTGCAAACCCAACCACAAAATCTCTGTGAGGAAGCATTGTAGTCAGAGTATCTACAATTGCTCCCACTAATTTCTGAATGGCGCGTGAACCTCGGATGAGAGTAGCCTCAGTGACTCCAAATGGTCCCTCCTAAAACTCCGAACTCTCAAGCAGGTACTCAATAAACAAATCCATGCAGTAAAAGCAATATGAGGCAGAATCAACCTGTTCTTTTGCAACCCTCAACTGATCACGCTGACTCGGTGACACACGCTATCTATCACCATCAGCTGCATGAGATGAAGTAACAGATTTGCTTCCAGGAGAGGGAAAAAAATCAACATGAGAGCCATACTCCCAGCCAGGTGACACTCTACGAGTCCCCTGTGAAGATGATGGAGCAGCGTCGTGTACTAACACGCAACTCTTTGGAGGATCCCTGCATAGAGGAAATGTCACCTGCACCAATACTTGGTTCCAGCGCACGATTCTTTCAAAGATAATCTCCTTAAATATATTTGCTCAGGAAAGAGACAGCTTAGACTGCATTTTACCATTGTTCTCACCTTGACCAGAACTCAGCAGTCATTCAAAAATGTGATTTAAATCTTAATATGAACTGGCTATATAAAAATAAACTTAGCCCAGCTAAAAGAAAAAGATTATTATCTGTCTTTAGCACCTAATGCTTCGTACAAATAATCCATGATCGGGACTAGAACCCAAACTCAGGCTAGTTTGGGTTCATCCATGTTTCCTCACAAACTTAGTAATAAAGTGTGTTCCAATCCATATATTGGTCAATGTGTCCATATCCAATGAATCCCTTTGATAGGAAAAGAGAGCTGTGTATAAATTAAGTATCCATTTACAAAAAGGGAACGATTTATGAAGGGAAAGTAGTTACAATTAAGGCCTCAGACCTTAGAAGTGTCTTTATATTTTTTGGATTGATGTAATGCACATGTCTACAACTAGTATATTCTGACCAAGAATAATATCTATGCTGTGCTGGATATTTGAGCCTGAGTGGGTGTTCATAACTTCTTGGGGCATTTATATCCTTTTCTAGGGAACATTCATTTATGACTAATGTTAGAGTTTCTTCACTTTCTACTTTGAAAGCCAAAAGTTCAATATTTTTTAGCAGTATCAGATTTCGCATATATAACAGATTTTATATTTCAGACATCACATTCGTTTCACTATTTCACAATTATTTGGCATTACAGTTTTAACTATTTGAAGTTGTTTTACATTTTTTATTTAGATTCAGATTTCCACAAATTTTTTAGATTTTAGGTGAAATATTTGCCTGACTTGTAAGCACTTGAAGAAGATATGGGAGTTTCTTTGGTCTGCTTTGTGTTGAGAGTCATAATCATAGTTAGCATACTTAGTGAGTATTTGTTGAAGCATTTAGTTTTATGGTGAATCTTTGATGATTTTTTGGGGAGTTCTCATTTGGTTTTTGGTGAGTCTGAGCCTTTGACTCTGTTGTGATTGAAAATAGAGATTAAACATTTCAAAAATGCTGTTTTTTTTTGGCTACATAAGCATTATTTTTTGCTTTTAAAAAAATTATGAAAATGATGTTCGCCATGAAGGTATCTGTGGTTTTGAAGGTCTTCATTTGGATATGCACTAGGGACACTGCCCCTAGACCCCACCAAACTCATTTGATTCATTTTGTAGCTGTATTTTGCATAAAATTTATGTTTTTTTTTAAAATTTTGTTGTTGTTGAGTTTATGTTTAGTTGGAAATTTTTGGTTTGTTGAGTCTGAGTCTGCAACCTATGCTCATAACAATTCTCTTTATCCATTCATTCTTGTTTTTCCTATCCTATACTTTTTTATTTTTTTAGCAAACTGTAACAAATTAACGCCCACCAATTTATATCATGGAACATTGTATGTAGATTTTGTAAGCAACCATTGAATCATTAAACCATTGAAGCAATGCGAAGCATAGAATGATGTATTCTTTTGCCTATAATATGCTCCAAGACTAAACTGCATGGACAAAGCCTAAAGCATTAAACTTTAAAAACAAGGCATATGCAATGAAATTGTATTGCTATCAGAACGTTCAACATTCAGAAGGCACATACAATGAAATGCATTGATACAGCCATCTCACCTCAAAAGCACATACAAATATTTTAATTGAGTTCAATCTTGTATGCAAATGTTTATGCAAAAAATTCTTATAGATTTTATGCGTTTTAATGCATAGGATATGATACTATTTCTGTTATGGTTGGAATGACAGTACTGTCAAATAGCTGTAATTCGTTGCAATTATAACAATAAGCAACACTGACATTAGATGATGGTATGTAGTCACATATATCATTATATATAATACAAATGAATCCTAGCACAAATCGTATTCCTTATCCTTTATATTTTGTCATACTGTTTGGTTGTTATTGTGCCTATAAATCTAATACTGTCATTCAACTCTACAGAAAATTGGCATGTTGAAGGAATCTATCAGAGACTGCAGCCGTGCTATTAAGTTCGATCCATCTCACTCAAAGGTAATGCTATTTTTTGATATAGCTCCCGTCCATGAAAATTCATATTAGCCATATTTGGAATGTGAACTGATTGAGTGCTTGACACATCTTATAGATAAATTTAGGAAGCTAACATCTATACAAAATGGATATGTATACTAATCATATATATCTATGTATATGTATATAGTATATACGTAGATTCAGATGTATGTGTACATCAGCCATCTACATCTGTAGTTATACATATGTATATGTATATATATAGATGTAGATGTAGATGTACTACTACATTTATACAGATGTATATGTATATACATATGCATGTGTGTATATATGCATATATACATCTATATATACATACATATGTACGTACACATGTATATACATATATATATGTACATACATACATATGTATGTATGTATTATATTTAAACATATACATATACACACATTTATGCTTATATACATATATATACATATGTCTACATGTATATACATATACATACATATACATATACATATACTCTAAGTTACCGATTCGGGTGTGGATACAAGTACGAGAATCTGGCATGCGGATGCGTGAATTTTTTTTTGGGGGGGTTTGGGTGCGTTTATATATATATATACATAAAAAAATGCAAGAAATATGCAGAATTAAATCATTTGATAGTATGATACTTTATCATTGATCAAGATAAATATTAAATGCCAATTGATAGTTCACAAATTTTCAAATAAGCCATATCATATATGTCTATGTTCACGATTCCAATGGAAATCAGAAAATCATTACAATTACAAAATCAAAATGTAGTTCATTATTCAATGTTCATCAATCACTATTCATTAATCAGAATCATAAGAATTCTCAAAAAAATCATCTTCATCTTCAGCTGCTGCAAGTTCAAGATCATTTGAACCCAAAGCGGTTCCACTTGCACTAGATGCACCATGTGTCGGGATGTAATCATCATCATAATCTGTAGTGAGCCTAGTAAGATCCTCAATGGTTGCATCCAAGTTAGCACACTCAGGGGCTACATCCCAAAGCTTTGTTGCCTGTGATGTCCCTCAATTGAACCCTACATTTCCTACAAAATATATGTATATATTTTAATTCTTTGCAATTAGTGTTATTTTTTATGATTTCGTTTCATATACAAAATATATTATATTTATTACGTTTATAAATTATAATTAAGAAACTGGCAATATTGTTATTATTAATAAACTTTATATTTATTAATAATAATTAACAACATTATTATTATAATAATTAAGAAACTGGAAATATTATTATTATTAATATATTTTATATTTATTAATAATAATTAACAACATTATTATTATAATAATTAAGAAACTTATTATTATTAATATATTTAATATTTATTAATAATAATCAAACAACATTATTATAATTATATATATTATTATTATTTAATAATAATGAACTTAACCATGTTTCCTTTGACATATTCTAATCGCTGACCTTAGAGGTGCGACTGGGCCGCAGCCTTAAGGCCGCAACTAGTCGTACCTCTAAGGGGGGCGATGCGTGGAGGGGACGTGAATCTCCCTGCCACGCTAGTATATATGGTGGCCGCGTAGGCATTAAGGAAAGGGCGGAGGAGAATTAAGGACAGAAAAAAAGGAACGAAGTTGGATAAAAAGAGCAATAAAAGAACAGAGACAAGTGATTCAAATCGCAGGTGTGTGAATTAATATTGTTATGTATAAAACAACATTTTCTTGAATTATATATATATATATATATTCTGAAATTATTATCACTTGAAGTATATGTGTGTGTGTGTGTGTGTGTGTGTGTGATATATACACACACACACATATATATACATATAAATATATAATGTTGAAATAGTTAATCTGTAAACCAGAACTGTATACGACTCTGATTTTTAATGGCAAATGGATAATTCAGAGGTTTATACTCTGATTTTTATAATTAATGTCTATTTAGCATTTTGGGACAAAATTCCTATTTTTCTTATACATTTATATGTATATCCATTAACTAGTATGATGATATAGAGGTCATATACAATGAATTATATATTCATTAAATATTTATCCTATATTTGGAGGGGACTAATGGAAATTGTTATAGTTTCCTTAGTCTCGAGATTGTTATAATCTCATGTAGGCAGTATATATACTGATATCAGTCATATGCTTATGCGTAGGCTTGGATAACGTCTATCGTTTCCAAGAGAATCGTAGGAGCAGTGCTCTATGGGAAGACGTGCTGATAGTCCAGGTTGCTTAGAATGGATCTTATATCTTTCAAGCGGAGAACTTGGAATCCTGTGAAGCCCGACCTAGAGGCAACTCTTAGGATCAAATTCCCCTTACTAACTTAGAATATAGAGATAATGAGTTGAATATTATATATTATCTTCTACTAATGATGGTTTTGCAGGAAATTTATGTAAGGAGACAAGACGGGACATTACAGTGGTATCAGAGCATAATCCTGCCATCCTGTGGAGGATAGTTTATGATAACATATAAACAAAAGAAAAGAAAGAAAGCCATGTCCAAACAATTGGAAATTGAACTAAAGAACTTCATGGAGCAAACTAATGAGAGATTTGAGCAAACCAATCAATTAATTCTTCAAGCCATCCAAAACATGAGCAATAACAATAACCACAATGACTGACCCACTTCCCCGATAGGAATAGATATACGTTCGAATAACTCCGAGAATGAACACTCAATTCAAAGTTCCACCATGAGACCTACTATACCATCCTTTCTCCCAAGAGAAGAACCTATTATAGAAGGGGAAGAACCATCCACCCACTTAGTTGAGGAGATTGCCCAAATGTATGCTAGTTTAGAACCGGAGATACAAAGACTCATTCCCTTTAAAGAATACTATGAAACCAAAACCTTGGCAAGCCATAGTAGAAGAAGAAATCATGGGGAAAGAGATATTAAAACCAAGATAGGTAAAATGTCCCTCCCACACTTAGATGGGATAGGGAAAGAAACTGCTCAAGATTGGGTTAAAAAACTAGACACTTACCTTTCCGTCAACCCTATGACTGAAGAAAATGCCATTAAATTCGCCTAATCCATTTAACCGGAGAAGCCCACAATTGGTGGCACCATGGCATCATCACTCTTGGACATAAAAGTATTAGCACCTATAGCGAGTTCACCCAAAAGCTCATTAATCGGTTTGACCAAAGGGAACCTAAATGGTATTTCCAAGAGTTAACCCATCTCAAACAAACAGGAACTATTGAAGAATTTGCCAACAAATTTCAGAGTCTATCAGTCATGGTTCCCGACATATCCCAAAAACGGCAGGTCTATATGTTCATTGAAGGGCTTAAAGACTGCATCAAGATAAGGGTAAAACCTTTCGGACCCCAAACCCTTCAAGAATGAATTAGGAAGGCAAGAATGAAAGAATATGATACAACTAAGGAAAAACCAAGAGGCTTTTCATCAAAAATGCCAAATCGAGGCGAAGGACCAAAGAGAGATCAATCAAAATGTTTCTTATGCCAACAACCATGGAGTAAGGACCAGATATGTAAGGAAAGAGGAGAACTCATTGAGAAAGGGTTGTGCTTTAAGTGTAGAGCACCATGGACTAAGGTCGTTAGTGCAACAGAGGGCAAATGAACAACATGGGGGAAACACCAAATGAGGAAGGACCCGTAAAAAGGGCTAGACTGGAAGATCCAGAACATGGAACATTGGCCATCATCGCCCAAGGAAATGAGAATAGATCCTTCCGACTTAAGGGTCTAGTCAAAGGACAACAAGTAATCACTTTGGTGGACACATGAGCCTCACATGACTTCATTAGCAAGCAACTCGTAGCAAAGAGGAGGATACCCACTCAAGACTTAAAAGGATTTGAAGTAATCATGTGCAACAGAACAATAGATCAATGTACTAGAATTGCACCCCAGTTAGAAGTTAAGGTGGGAGAACATATAATCAAAAGGAATTTCTTTGTGGTGAATTTGCAAAATGACATCATTCTAGGAATGCTATGGATAAATTCATTATGACGATTTACGATGGATAGTCCAAATCTTGAAATCTGTTTTCATCATGAAGGGAAGGAAATAATGCTAAAGGGAATGCCAGATGGCTCTCCAAAAGTAGTATCATGTAATAGAATGGAAAAAAATACTTAGGCATGATCAAGGAGAGTGGATAGCCCAATGTATGATCCTAGATAAATCCTCCACCAATGAACAAGCAATTCATGTGGACATTCATCCCATCCTTAGAAAATGTAAAATTCCCAAGTTTCTAGAAGCTATGCTCAGGGAAATATTGCAAGTATTCTAATGGTAAATTATGCACTTTGATTATTCCGATGACAACCCAGATATTTATTCGTAACAATTTCAAACTGATTCGATACATCTAAAATTTTAATGTATATGTTCATGTAAGAATCCATTCATATTCCAAAATTAAAGAATCAAGTCTACAATAGAAATATAACTCCAGTCGGATATTATACTGAAATTAATGTGTGCACCTGTGTCTATCCGTAGCAGGACAATCGAAGTCTCCCTGTCTTCTGTAGGACCTGTTATGTGGTTGAAGTTGACAATCACCTCTCTCTTCAGACTTTTCGCAGAGCCCGTCGCACATGTTTGGAAAGTATCTGACTCATTCGAAATACACGCCGTTGTATCAAAAACAAATTACAACCTGTGTTTCAAATACGATAAATACTTGTCGTCTGCTAGGAGGATCCGTTCTTATGTGTTATGCCAAATACGACAAGATACTTGTTGTCCGCTAGGAGGACCCGCCGGATGCTGCCAAGTTCAGATTTCTTTGCTGAGAATGACGTGGAAGTTCGCAGATGTCCACTACAAATTCTTTGACCGAAAACGTTGCCAACCTTCTCCGTAAGAAGTTGCTACCAACCCTAACGTTCCCTGCATTTGGTGCGGTGATATCATATACTTCTGACAATGCATTGGTGTTTAGACTTTGTGACGTCAAACCACTAGGCCAGAGATTTGTGCTCTGACTAAAGGAATGATTACTCCACGTATATTCTTTCAGCAGTGCGAATTATTTCTTCAACAATTCCTTCCATTATCCACTCCTAACTCCATTAGGCTAGACGACATTCAGACGAAAGGAATTAAAACTGTCTTCACTCGTGACCAACTTCTAAAAATATTCAAGCATATCTCATCCTTCACGAATCAGACTTTTATTGATAACAAAATCGGTTGTAGTATTCTCATAAGGGAAACTACCTTATTAAACACTTAACATAATGTTACAAACTCCTTGTAATTATTTAATATTAATTTGATGATGTAATTAATATTAATAATGATTAATTATTTGGGGACATGACAGAAAACATAAAAAAATCTTTGAAGATATTCCCCCTGGTTTACTCCCAAAAAGAGGATTCAAGCACTCAATTGAATTAGAGGAAGGAGCTAAACCAATCAACACAACTCCATGTAGTGAACTACCCCCTTTGGATAATGAAGGGAAACTCATATTGTGTCCCGAGTTCATTCTTGACACCCGAGAAAGGAAATTAAGGACTGGGACAATCACCGAATACTTGGTAAAATGGAAGGACCTTCCGAGTGAAGATGCCACTTGGGAAAGGGGGAAAATCTCAAATAGCTCGAGGACAAGCAAAATCAAGACGGGGGAACTGTGATGTCCCTCAATTGAACCCTACATTTCCTACAAAATATATGTATATATTTTAATTCTTTGCAATTAGTGTTATTTTTTATGATTTCGTTTCATATACAAAATATATTATATTTATTACGTTTATAAATAGTAATTAAGAAACAGGCAATATTGTTATCATTAATATATTTTATATTTATTAATAATAATTAACAACATTACTATTATAATAATTAAGAAACTGGAAATATTATTATTATTAATATATTTTATATTTATTAATAATAATTAACAACATTATTATTATAATAATTAACAACATTTCTATTATAATAATTAACAACATTATTATTCTAATAATTAACAACATTATTATTCTAATAATTAACAACATTATTATTATAATAATTAAGAAACTTATTATTATTAATATATTTTATATTTATTAATAATTTTCAAACAACATTATTATAATTATATATTATTATTGTTATTTAATAACAATAAACTTAACCATGTTTCCTTCGACATATTCTAATTGCCGACCTTAGAGGTGCGACTGGGCCGCAGCCTTAAGGCTACGACCAGTCGCACCCCTAAGGGGGGCGATGTGTGGAGGGGACGTGACTCCCCCTGCCACGCTAGTTTATATGGTGGCTGCGTAGGCATTAAAGAAAGGGCGGAGGAGAATTAAGGACAAAAAAAAGGAACGAAGTTGGATAAAAAGCAATAAAAAAACAGAGAAGAATCGCAGGTGTGTGAATTAATATTGTTATGTATAAAACAACATTTTCTTGAATTATAATATATATATACTAAAATTATTATCACTTGAAGTATATATATATGTGTGTGTGTGACACACACACACACACATACACATATAAATATAATGTTGAAATAGTTAATCTGTAAACCAGAACTGTATGTGACTCTGATTTTTAATGGCAAATGGATAATTCAGAGGTTTATACAAGTGGTAAAAAAAGACAAAAACAACTTACTTGTGAGAGGATCTTGATTGTAAGAGGTTGTAGATACTTATATGGTTTACCATTGAGGTACCACCATGTGATAGCTTCCATGTCGTATTGGTCTTTAATAATTGTTGGACTATGATTTCTTACTAAGGCAAACAAGCCAAATTCTATCCTAACACTTTTCTGCACATCATCTTGGAAGAGTCTTTGAAAAACTTTCGGGTACCCATTAGCAACTTCATCTCTATATGGTGCTAATCTGTCTTGCATAGAAAGTACTTTCTTGCTATAGTACTGCGGAGATAGGGCATATGCAAGGAGGTGCAATGGGGTGGCAATCTTTTCCCAACGATGATGAATGATTGTTTCCACCTTATTGCATAAGGTTTCACATACAATGAGGTCATTCTCATGTTTTTGTATTGCAATTTTTACCTTCTCTACTATTGTGTCCATGCCATCATAGACATTCCCCAAACAAGGTGCATTTGTATCAGCAAATCGGAGCATAGTCACGATAGGCTCGGTGAAATCTAATACATATTGCACACAAGCCCGCCAACTGTCAACCAAGACCAATGTCTTGACCTTTTGGGCCCTCTCTGAATGTGAAGCCTTCCATACACACCATTGGTTTGAAATAACCATTTGGTTCAATGCCTCTTGCACCTTGAGAAGTTGTCTTATAACAATAGTATGCGATGCAAATCGGGTCTCAGCAACCTAAGTAAGTAACAATATGTCAATAAATATTAAGCAAATTTATATATAATTTTATAATTGAACATGACATAAAATTTGTTGAAATTAAATAAATAAATTAAATTTAGTAACTACCTTCAACAACTCCAATTTCGAGAAAGTTCTGAATATTGATTGTGACATTTGGTGGTTCGTCACAAACATGTGGATCTCCTCTCGCTCTTGGTAAATTTGTTTCACCCACTCTATTTGAGTGCGAATTTGTTGCATCACCAAGTTGAGGGAGTGTACAGTGCATGGTGTCCAAAAAATATGGTCATATTGGCCCTCAACCAAAGCACCTGCACCCCTGCAATTTTTTGCATTGTCTATAATTACCTAGACCACATTCTCACTACCCACCATCTCTATGGACTTAATGAGAATTCTGGAAATGAACTGTGCATCTTTCACTTCCCCTTCACAATCAACGACCCTAAAAATATTGCCCCTTTCGAGGACACTGCAATAACATTAATCAATGGACGGTTTCTAGTATCTTTCCATCCATCGGAAACAATAGAAACACCCAAAGTAATCCAAGAATCTCCAATTGGTTGAAGAGATTTCTCTATAGAAGTCCTCTCTTTTTGCATTATGGTAGTACGCATCTTTTCATACCCAGGACTTGTGTAACCAGCTGATGCACTATTGATGGCCGCCACTATCTCCTTCCAATATGGTGATCTTGCCAAGTTGAAAGGAAGACCATTGGCATAGAGGCAATGTCCAATGGCTTGGTCAACAATGTCTCTTGCCTCCATTTTAAATGTTGTGTCCAATGGACCTCTTTTGCGGGAGCTAATTTCTACTTCTTCATCTTCCACTTCCGGTATAGGCAAGAATGAATGTTTTGAAGCTACAATTGTTTCAGTGGGTAACTCCATTTTTTTCTTTCTGGATGGACCAACATAAGAAGTTTGTTTTGATCTTTTAACCAATCTATCAGCCTCTTCTTGTTCTTTTATATATCCTACTATTTCTACAGGAGACATCCCCTTCCTCTCTTTGCCTTTGCACATTCCCATTCCTTTACCAACACGATCCATATAGTGAAGTTTAACTTGAGAATATGAGCTATTAAATGATTTAATATCACATATATTACACTTCCATTTATATGACCCACCTCCTGCAACTTGTGAAATTTTTGTGGATGTCTCCATAAAGGAGATCCTATATCAATTTTGTATTTATCGACTCCTTGCCCTCCCATTGAACTTTCACTACCGGCCATTCTTGCAATTTGATTTTTTACTATTATAAGAAATTAAATAAACTTAAACTAGAAAAAAACTAAGAAATTCAAGCATACAAGTGCAAAAAAAGATTCAAAAACATTAAAACAAAGAGCTAAACTTGTTTCTTTACTTCTTTAAAAAAATTGAAAAATTTCATCCCAAACTTGAAAAAATTCATCAAAACCTAAAACAAATATATTAAAAGACTCAAGAATAGGGTTAAAAGCTTACCTTAGACACTTAGATCTCCTTTGTGGAAGCTATCTGACACCCCGCGAACGATCCTCTTCGAAAATAATCACCTACCCTTCCAAATGTCAAAACAGAGACCAAATAAGAAGAGAGCAAAATAACAAACAAAATGATATGCTAATATTGAATGACCTCTTTTAGGGTCCTTTTAGGGTTCAATGGAAAAACAAACAATAAAAAACTCAATTTAGCACATGTTTTAAGTGATTTGTTTTAATTTTAAGTTGCTTTTTGCCATTTTTTCTATCCTGGGCGTTTGGATGCGCTTAGATGCTCGCTGATGCACACAGGGAGCGTTACAGCTCCCTATGGATGCGTTGGATGCGCATCCACATGGAACTATAAGGATCCCTGTGCGCATCAGCACGCACCAGAATCAGAATCCACCTCCAAATGCATCTGGATTCGGATCCAGGTCTCTGAGAGAGCATCCAGCCCCTATTTCGCTATGAGGGAATGCTAGGAGTGGGACTATTACTTCATTCTCCTCTTCTTACTATGTCAAATTAATATGATTTAAGCAAGTAATGGAAGATAAATGAATATCAATGTGATCTCTGATATATATTCAGTGGAAATATATGCAATAATAACAACTATATGGCAATTGTAATGTCTGATATACTATTGTGATGCATACAATGTGTTTATATGACAATTGTAATGTCTAATATGCAATTGGATACATACAAAGTGAAAGATGATTTCTATCACTTGCTGTGATAGATCGATATGCAATCTCTGATTTATAATGGAAGTATGCAATCGATATTTATTGCTTATAGCAATGATGCGATATGTGATCTATCAATAATATTAGGTGATTGTGAAAGTAATTACTTGAAAGTGATTAGTGCTGTATCTGGTTATCGATTAATGCTTGCACTTCAATGGATGCTATCTCTGATATACTATCTGAACTGTGTGATCCTTTAGATGCCGTCTCTGATATATGTTGTTCACACTTGCACTAGTGTATGAACCCCTGCAGGTCCTATAATGTCCCCTACTAGGACACTATCAATTTCCAATGTTTAACACATATTACTATGCAATCAAATCAATTCAACTTAAGAATACAAAGAATAATTCATAATACATTTGATAATTAACATGTTTAAGCTCACTTCCTCACTTCTCTCCTAAAATCAACCTACAAATGATGTGGATTTACTTGTCATAGGGCGCTTGACACCAATCTATAATAGGTTCCCTCAAGGCTGTGGGACCCTGTCCCTATCCCTATCCCATCTTGGGATTCACCTACCCTCTGTGGATTTACTCCGCATCTCCCTACACAACACCAACCCTTCTTCTAAGGGGCCATAGGAAGAGATTAAAGAATAGGCTATAGATATTAATATCTCATGTATTACCACCACACACACACACACACACACACACACACACATATATAAATATATATAATCCTAATTTCATTTTAGTTATTATATATATATATATATATATATGGTATATAGATAATTCTGATTTTATCTTTATTAACATATAATATAAGAGTTCTTTATATCTTATATATATACTTGTATCTTATGTATTTTTGTATATGTATATTCATATATGAAATAAACATATATAATTCTGATTATTATTATATATATATTTACTATATGTACATATAGTTCTTAATATATATTATTAAGCATCTCGGTGATATACTTATTTACAAGATACTTATCTCATAATTTACCATAAACATATTTATTATAATATCAGGACTCCTTGTTTGATTCTTATTCCTTTCATAAAGAGTATCCAAATATATATTCTTCTCCTATTTCATGCCTTTGAGAATGATTTCAATCCTTATTAAATATCCTTGGTATTGAATAGTTGCATCTTATTGGGAAGAGACACATCATTTTGTCAATATTTAATTAATCTTTCTTTATATGCAACTCTCTCTTGATGTATGTAATTTTTCTTCTTTTTCTCCTCCCTTCCAAATGAAATTCTATTTTCCCTTTTATATCTCATGTTTTAGGGAGTCACATCTTTTCATTTCGTGCTTTTTGACCATTCATTAAACTTAATTCTACTTTAATTCTATTTTAGAATTTATTTCTTTTGTACTTTAATTTAGATTTTATTTATAATTATTTAATATTTTAATTTAGATTTATTTATTTTTCTTTTATATTTTAACTTTATTCTGTTATATTTTAATTCAGATTTTATTTATATTCTTTTTATATTTTAATTATTAATTATTATTAAATTCTATTTTAAAAAGGGAACATACTTTTACAATTTTGTCTCTTGTAATTTATTTATTTATTTTTAATACCATTTATTAAATTCTCTTTCTGAAAGGGGACATCATAGGTCCTAACTCTGCGATACCAATGCAAATGGTATATATGACTGATTTTTGAAATAAATTGCAATTCATTGAATTTTTATCAAGTGTTGCCCGGCAAGATAATAACTTTGCATAAAAATAACAACACATGAAACGAAATTGGAAATGCTTATAATTAATCAACAATAATTTGTCCTATTCATTCAATAGACAATAACAGGCATTCTCTTACAGTTATTGGTATGCAAAAATGAAGTTGCAGCAAATGTAGAGAACCTGAAGCCTCACACAACACTTTGAATTTGCCAGTTCTCTTCTGTAATCACCATACAATGAGAGTAGGACCCTAGACGCCAAATTATGAAGTGATTGTGAACCCCAAATGTTATACATTTGGACTTGGTATTGGCCATCTGATCTAGATGGCTCACGTGGCTGAAAATTATGAATCGGCTGCCTCAAACCCTCTACAAACTCTATAAAAAGGGCTGGAATTTAATATTATTTATGCAATCACCAATCTCTGCAATCAAATCTGAAGGAAATACTATGAATTCAAACACCAAACTCATCACCAATAAATCCTGTCATGACCTCTGAGCAAAGCCATCACTGTTGCACAATTCACTGGGTATTTCACCAATTCAAAGTGATGAAATTGTGAAGAATTCTCAATTCTCCAACAATGCTGATACCCTTGGACAAAATGCCCAATTCCCAATTTTAGGTAGCTCACGTCAAAGTCAAGACAAATAACAAATGCATAATGATATTGATTTTCTCCTTGGCCTTTTATAATTCTTTCATGAGGTTCAATTCCCTCAAGCTTCTTCAACAAGTCGCATTAATGACTTAAATACATTTGCCCTTTTGATGTGCAATTGAATTTGTAATATTAAATTATATCCTCCTTGGTTTAGGCACCCACTTTTAATGATGTATTTAATGCGCTTTAATTAAATCACTTGGCTCCATTCACTTCATTACTTTATAATACGCTCTATAAAGTTAAATAATAACTTTATAATATAACCATTACCAATTAATATCATTGATGACATCATAAATTTAATATCTCCTTGAATACTCATTATCTCTCTGTTCCGCCTGGACCAAGAGGTCAACCAATGTTTGCACTGTGCATCCAATTTCCTTACTAAAAATAGTAAGGGTCCACCTCTATCAACCCTTGATTTGCTATAATTAGCAAATCTCTGGATACTTGATCAACAAAGATGCCAAGGGTCATCATTGCAACTAAGGCCGGTCCAGGTGCCCTGCCAAATATAGAAATGTCGGATAAATGACTTACTATAAATAGTAAGTGTACCAATTTAACCGAAACAGGGAGCAATCCTGAACACCTCTGACCTCTAAAAGAGAATTGGCCCACTGAATTGCCAACCGGGACCTTCTAATCAACTGACTTAGCCTACAAGGGCCACTGATAGGCTAATCCAAATCACCAACCATGGTGAGCTAAAAACAGGACATTACAACTAGTAAAGCCGATTAGGCTATAGGCTCTAAACAGAGCATATCCAAGAGGATAAGTAAAAGAAAAATAATATGTATTCGATGATTCCTTCCTCCAATGAACCAAACCTCATTTGATACCTTGGAAGGGTTGTATTCTGGAGACACTTCTTACCATAGTGTCTTTTCATTGTATACCATCACACCACTTCATTGCTAACACTAACCAATGCATTATTATGATCTACAATAACTAATAGCTGGTAACTTAATTATTATTCTCAACGCTGGTTATTGATAGTTATCATTTACTAGCCTTAATCGATGAGGCTTTAGTAATCAATATTTTAGCGATATTCAGTTTCTTTCTCTTAGTCAAGTATAACATGAACCATCGTTTGTCAGACTTTGACCAATCCTTGTGCTATCAACTATGCAAGTCACCACCTTCTATTCATGCTTCATTAATAATTATCATTTTGCATATTTAATCGATCTCTTTGCAATTATGGGTTGCCGTTTGCAAGAATTGCTTACTTTGTGTTTGCTGTCTATATGATTCCAATCATAATATTGTCGCTGCATCTTATTTGTAAGTGTTATTTCTTCTTGATTGTCAACTAGAAAATACATGACTTCATTGATTCACATAGGCTTGTCTTTATGATTTCGTGGCAGGATTGTTGTTGTTATGGGTATGAGTTGTCATCTTGCTGTTGATGTTTTCTATGGTATTTCCTTCCTTTAATTGGTGCTTACGTTGTCTTCATGATTTATATTTAGCGTGTTGTAACGTCCCCTAGTAGGATATCTTGGAATTAAGGGACAATTAACTTGAATTTTTTATACTTATTATGAATTACAATACTCGATACCACTATAAATTCATGTAATTGATAAAATCCTTACCCCAAAAGCATACTGGATAGAGCCTCGCTGCCAGCCAGGCGTCTATAGCCCCGACGAGGTTATCGCTGTAACCCACCACAAGCACAGTTCTACCTTTAGTGTTTTCTTTTATAGCACCGGTAGAGATGCCTGCACACCTTGAGCCAATTTTGGTTTTATTTTTCTCATTTTCATCTTTTGATTTTCAATTTTGCATTTTCCTCTTTTGATATTTCTTTTCTTTTCACTTTTCTATCTTTTGTTTGGCTTGCAGGCAATGTTATTAGTGAGTGCCAAGATCCAAGACTTTCTTAGTTAGTGTCAAGATCAAGGACATTCTTAGTGAGTGTCAAGGACATTCTTGGTGAGTGTCGAGGATTCATCTCAAGGGTTTGAAAAACAAGTAGACTCCCAACAAGATGTAATGCCCCCATTTTTTAGCAGGTCATTGAAATGATGGTGCCAGGTCATTATTGCGATCCTCGTGGTCTGGCGAGGGGTTTAGAGGGTCATTGGTGTGAACTTACTATTTATAGTAAGTCAAGGGATAGTTCCGATGAGCTCAGATGAGTTTGAGGAGTTGAATGATGCTCTCGATTTTCATTTCTGGCTTCCAGTTTGGGCTCCAAGAATCTTGGAGAGAGCGTCTATTTTTAGTAAGTCACCCTGTCAGGTTCGTTCATCATCTTTTATCATCAGGATCACTCTAGTGCAAACAGATTTCGATTTCGATGCTTCTTCAGTGGTTTTCGCAAGACGGGTGAATTATTATTATTATTTGATTAAATTTGCTAAGGTTGCCATTATTGTTGGTATTTTATGTTGGGCACCTTAGTGTTATAGCTCGTTGGAACCAGGATGAAAAGTTTTAAATCTTGGGCACAAGAAACAGGGACCTCGCATGTCATAATTTCATGATATTGATGAAAAGGTCAATTTTGGAGCCAAATGAGTTAATAAATTATATTACTCAATATGTGCCTAGGTATAAAAGTGCTTCAAGTGAAAAGTGTGTGAGAGAAGACACTT
>MU225256.1:7110577-7121187 GCA_018584345.1 Thuja plicata | reverse complement strand
ACTATGAGTCTATGAGTATGTATGTTACTATCATCTATGTTTCTATGTTGAATGTTCAATGGTTCTGGTTCGTGTTGCAATTTTGAATTTTGCTATGTTCAAGTATTTCAAGATTCCAAGAACCAATTTAGTATGTTATATTGAAACATCATTTCATAATTAGCATTTCAAGTTCTATATGTATAGAATGCAGCACCCCTGGCCCCTCCCCCCTCGTCCCCCCACTGCCGTACCCCCGCCGTACCGAAATTGAGGCCCCTTTTTTCCTCGTATCCGAAACTCGTCCCGGCGTCCCCCCGTCCTGACATACCCCCCCGTCCCAACGTACCCCCGCGCCGGGGTTACACTGAAAGTTTCCAACAGTCAACCATTTTTTCTTCCATGAAGGAGAAATTTTCCAACACTTAGCCATTTTTTCTTCCATGAAGGAGAAATTTTCCAACACTTGGCCATTTTTTCTTCCATGAAGGAGAAATTTTCCAACAACCATTTTTTCTTTCATGGAGGATAATTGTTTTTGCAATTCAAGGAAATTCTGACTTAGTGGAATTCGCCTTCTACGCATTTGGCGCTTAGTGGAGGAATTTCTTTAACTCAAGGAAATTTCTTGACTTAGTGGAATTTCATCTCTTTTTCTTTTCTCTATATTTTTTTAAAGATGTTCTTCAAACTTAACCATTTTTATGATGTTTTTCATGCCTTTACACTTTTGGATATTTCAAGGGTGTTTCTAGACTTAACCATTTTTTGATTGACTGCCTCGCTTGCTCATTCTTCTGGATATAAAATTGGATACCCTTTTGTCTCTTTATTAGCCATAGCTCACTTGTTGCCAAAATAGACCTGCCAAAAATAAACTTTCTAAAAATAGTAAGTTGTTCCAAAGTCAGAATAAGGCCAATTCGGGAGGTAGTGAAATTTACTAAACAGACTTATTAAAAATAGACTGCTAAAAATAATAAGTACTCCCAAACTCAAAATAAGGCCATTCCGGACGTAGTGAAACTTACTAAAAATAGAAATTTCCAAAAGTAGCATGTCAAGACATTCACAATTTCACTGACATTCTTTTTTGAAAGATCAATTCCCATTTACACTTGACCTAATTCACAGACAAACACACAATTTCTATTCTAGGAGCCATGTGGACAACATTTTTCTCCACTTGGCCAAATTTTACCAATTCTCATTTGAAACACGGGGAACCTTAGAGGACTGAGCAAAAAACTACCAAGAGCGAAAGCCAAAAAGACAAGGCCAACAAAAAAAAGAGGGGGTCCCCATTTGCAATGGGGCGATGTGTGGAAAGGTCACAACAAGTCCCACTTGAGATGAGTTCTTCAATGCTGCTTCCCTTCTTTTTGATATCATTCTCATCCATCCAAGTTGCATCCTCTTCAGGGAGAACTTTCCACTTGACCAGATATTGCTTATAGGTGTTCTTTCTTGTCTTCTTCACAATTTTGGTTCCAAAATGCATTCAAGTTTCAAGGATTGGTTGGGTGGGAGTTCATTCAGCCATTCAACATCTTCCTCTGCTTGTGTACCTACCTCAGTACCTACAACAACATCACTTTTATAGGGAATCAAATCTGAAACATTGAAAATGGGAGAGATACCTATACCAGGAGGTAGCTCAATCTCATAAGCATTGGATCCAAATTTGTGAACTATCTTGCTTGGACCAATCTTTTTCATCATTAGCTTTGTGTGTTTGCCCTTTGGCAGCCTCTCCTTCTTGAGGTGTGCCCACACCAAATCTCCAACTTGGAACTTTAGGAGCACCCATGGGATTCATGAAGACCCTTCTTTGTTTTAAGTTGTTTATGTTTCAATAAGGTCCTAAGGACCACTACATGTCATTTTGTAAGGTTTTGAAACCATTTTGTAAGGCTAAGAGCCATTAAGTCCTATTGAAGCATGTATAGACCAACTTGGTCAAACTTGGTCAAAGACCTTAGGAGTATAGGAAAATGATGAATTTGGTCTTTGTTGTTGTTAAGGGTCATGTATGACCTATATGCAATGTAATTTGGGTAATAGGAAGTAGATAGGAGCAAAATTGTAAAAAATGCAAAATTGCTCAAAAAGTTGCTTACTACTTTTGAGCAAATTTTGATCTAAATGTACAAACTTGTCTCCCAATGGTCATACAGTTCAAATTTCGATTGATGCTCGTTGAGGAAGTTGGAATATGTCTATTTATGTCTCAAGAGGTCGAGACATTGGTTGTTGAAGATTTTGGCTTTTGAAGCAATAAAACTATTCGGTTTCCTGGCAATTTTACTATTTCTATGTACTGTACGGCTTTGTACGGATTCAAGGATTGATCTGATGCACATGGATGTTAAGAGAATTGAGTTAGCTTCCTTCTGCAAGTGGTCTGAGGACGATCCATCGAGTTTTGGGGAAGTTATTGTAATTTTTGTGCAACCAGTCACCAAAACCTCGCCTACCTAGGGTTTGTTAATAAAATGCTTGTAACTTGACTTTCCACCATAAGAAAATTCCGGCCTTTGGTGGAAAGTTAGGGTCCTGAATGTATTTTAAGATCCATTTGGTTTTAGACTAGGAGATGGAAGTAGTTGGGAGAAAAGACAAGTGCTAGACTAGGCATCTCAATGTGACTGGTCAGGGTAAGAAGGAACTTTGGTTGCAGAGGTGCAAATCTGTGGGCTAGGCTCAATCTAATGGTGGATTTGGTGCTTTGCCGGGTGTGCAGACTCAACTCAAGTAGTGGCTTTGGAAGATCAACTCTTCTCCTAGGTGTTGCTTTGGAACTTGTTTGGAGAGTTCAAGAGTTATTCGTAACATAACTTAAAAGTAGGGCTAGTAGGAAACTAGGCCTCTTGAAGGCAACTACCCTTAGAAGGTGTGGTGGAATCGAAAGAGTGAATGTTTTTGTGGTCTTAGGTCTGTAAGGTTAAGGAATGATGCCTACACATGCCTAGTACATCCTTTGTAACAAGAATGTGTTGTAACCTTGTGAGTCAAATGAATGGTTTGGTGGTGACATGGAGCAATTAGGGAATTTGATGTGAGAAGTTGTGTCAAAGGGGAGTTGTGGATGTGGAAAGGTGTTAGAAAGGAGTTGTGACAAACTGATTAGGAGTCCATGAAGGATAGGTTTCTTGGAATGAAAGTTGTTAGAAGGGAGTAACATTGTGGGTTGTGGGTGAGTAAACCTTGCTTCCTTGCGAGCTCTGCATCAGAGCCATCCTTCCAAAAGGTTTATGTGTTTTTCTCTCCATCATGCATGATCTTTCATCATACTGCCATGGCGTCCCTAACAATATATGGCAGGCATCCATTGGGATGACATCACACCATATCTCATCCTTGTAGAACTGCCCTATGCTAAACTTGATTTAACATCTTTTATCAACAATGACTTCATTTCCTTTCTTAAACCATGCAATGCGGTAAGGACGGGGATGCTTTTCATAGTGTAAATTCAATTTTTCTACCATTTCTCTACACACCATATTCTCACAACTAACCCCATCAATAATAACTTGACATACCTTTCCACCCGAAGTCCATCTATTTCTGAAGATATTGGTTCTAAGCCATGAATCATCAGAGCTTTTAGCTTGAGCTTTCTCCTTCTCTGGAATAATCATTAATCTTCTCATCATCAGATTTTCTTCCACGTCTGGTGAAGCTTCTTGTTCTGCCCCTTTTGCTACATTTTCAGTCCGAACCGGATTCACCCTAACTTGTCCTTGATTTCTTTCTCGCTTGTTATAATTTGAGCATTCAAAATCTTTGTGTCCTTCTCCATACCTGAAACAAGTAAAAAGAGGAGAAAGAAAGAAAATTTAGTACTATTAGAAGGACTAAATATATTGGAAGAGTTTGCTGATGTTGTGCCTGACAAGTTACCTGATGGTCTATCACTAAAGAGGGATGTTCAAGACCATATTGATCTAATTCCAGGAGCAACTCTACCTAATCAAGCAACTTATAGGCTGATTCCAACACAACATGCAGAGCTGGACAAACAAGTAACATAACTCATAAGAAAGGGTATGCTCAGAGAGAGCATGAGGCCATGTGCTGTACCTGCATTGTTAACTCCAAAGAAGGATGGAGCGTGGAGGATGTGCACTGATAGAAAAGCAATTAACAAGATTACCATTATGTACCGATTTTCTATCCCTCGTATAGAGGACATGATGGACAAGCTAGAAGGGGCCAAGTATTTCAGCAAGATTGATCTGCGAAGTAGCTATCATCAAATCCACATTCGAGAAGGGGATGAGTGGAGGACAACTTTTAAGAGTAGAGACGGTTTGTATGAATGAATGGTTATGCCATTTGGGCTATCTAATGCACCTAGTACATTCATGAGGTTGATGAATACTATTCTACGATCTTACATTGGTAAGTTTGTGGTTGTTTATTTTGATAACATTTTGAGTTTTAGCAAAAATAGGGAACACTTACAACACTTGAGGGTTATTTTGGGTGTATTAAGAAAGTTGTATGCCAATTTGTTAAGTGGAGATTCATGCAAGACAGTTTGGTCTTTTTAGGCTTTGTCATTTCTGAAGATGGTGTCCGAAGGGATACATAAAAGGCCAGGGCAATTCTAGAATGGCCTAGTCTTAGTAGCATAATAGAGGTAAGAAGCTTTCATTCGTTGGCAACTTTCTATCGAAAGTTTATTTGAAATTTTAGTAGCATTGTAGCACCTATAATAGACTGCACCAAAGGAAGAGAATTTGCATGGATAGAAGATGCTGAGGAAAGTTTCAAGTTTTTGAAGAAGGTAATTGAAGCTACTATACTTGCACTGCCAAATTTTGATAAGGTATTTGAAGTACAATGTGATGCCTCCCATGTTGGAATAGGTGCTGTACTTAGCCAAGCAGGTAAACCAATAGCTTTCTTTAGTGAAAAGTTGAATGAAGTAAGGAAGAATTATTCTACTTATGCTTTGGAATTTTACGCAATTGTTCAATCATTAAGATAATGGAAGCATTATTTGGTTTCACAAGAGTTTGTGTTATTTACAGACCATATTGCCTTGAGATACCTGAACACATAGATAAAGTTGTATAGTAGGCATGCCAAATGGGTCTTTTTCTTAGAGTGCTATACCTTAGTTTTGAATCATAATTTTGGAAAACAAAATCAGGTTGTTGATGCTTTGAGTAGGTGTGTTGCACTGTTGACCACAATGGAAACTGAAGTCATTGGTTTTGATGCCATCAAAAATTTATATGAGTCTGATGATGATTTATGGGAGATCACAGAACAACTAAAAGCTCTAGCATCTGGTAATTTGGATCATATCAAAGGTGAATATTTAATGTAGGATGGCTAGCTCTTTAAAGGGAAGCAACTGTGTATACCAGCTGGTTCTATGAGAGAATATTATCAGAGAATTTCACAGTAGTGGGCTGGGTGGACATTTTGGAAAGGACAAGACAATAGCCTTGGTAGAAGACATATACTACTGACCAAAGATGAAAAGGAACATCACTAAGTATGTGACAAGGTGTAGAATCTGTCAAGTGGCTAAAGGACATTCCCATAACACAGGTTTGTATATGCCATTACCAGTATCCACTGAACCATGGACAGATTTGAGTATGGATTTTGTGTTGGGGCTTCCACACACCCAATGGGTGCTGATTCCATTTTTGTAGTTGTTGATAGATTTTCAAAGATGGTTCATTTTATTGCCTGTAAAAAAACTAATGATGCAATAAGGGTAGCAGCATTGTTTTTGGATCATATCAAAGGTGAATATTTAATGTAGGATGGTTAGCTCTTTAAAGGGAAGCAACTGTGTATACCAGCTGGTTCTATGAGAGAATATTATTAGAGAATTTCACAGTAGTGGGCTGGGTGGACATTTTGGAAAAGACAAGACAATAGCCTTGGTAGAAGACATATACTACTGGCCAAAGATGAAAAGGGACATCACTAAGTATGTGACAAGGTGTAGAATCTGTCAAGTGGCTAAAAGACATTCCCAGAACACAGGTTTGTATATGCCATTACCAGTACCCACTGAACCATGGACAGATTTGAGTATGGATTTTGTGTTGGGGCTTCCACACACCCAATGGGTGCTGATTCCATTTTTGTAGTTGTTGATAGATTTTCAAAGATGGTTCATTTTATTGCCTGTAAAAAAACTAATGATGCAATAAGGGTAGCAGCATTGTTCTTTTTCAAAAGAAAAAGAAATAATTGCTACCAGATTTGGGGTGGCTTCTTACAAGAACTTTCTATCCTTGTCACTCACAATGATTTTAGGTATCCTGTGCAACCTGAACACTTCTCCAAAAAAACAAATTTGCCATTTGTATTGCTGTATACATTGCAGAAATAGCAAAGAAGTGTGCATGTTTTGTCAATCTATCAACAATAACATAGATGCAATCCTTACCTTGCACTTTGAGAAGCCATGTAATGAAACCTATAGAGATAATTTCCCATTTTTTATTGGGAACGGGCAAGGGTGCAACATCCAAAATTATATGTATGCCCATTCTTATTTTGTTGAAATGTAGGACACCACTCAACATACTTAAGGACTTCATTTTTAAGCCCTTTCCAAGAAAATCTCACTTGGATCTGCTTGTAAGTCCTATAGAAACTAGGGTGACCAGCCATAGATGCATCAAAAAATGTCCTCGTTATCTTTATTGTAAGCCTCAATTTAGGTACCAAAAAGATCCTCTCCTTTAAACAGTTCATCCATTACCTTGTCATAATGAAAGCTCCATCCAAAATACTATTGGCAAGTGAGTGTTTGGCATACTTGGCTGGTATTTGTTCTTTCCAAGCAGCTACAATCTCCATCAATGAACATTAATGTGGCCTCCTTGACAACACATCAGCCACTACATTTCTCTTCCCCTTGAAATATTAAATGTCAAAATCATAAACTTGTAGCTTATTTACCCACTTCTGTTTCCGATCATTAAGATCCTTTTTATTTAAGAAATACTTGGGGCTATTGTGATCTGTTTTGACAGTATTGCTTGAACTTGGCCAAAGCATGGATAATTGCAAGTATCTACTTGTCATAGATTGATTAACTCTTCTTAGTACCTCTCAAATTCTTGCTCTCATAGGCAATTGAGTGCTTAGTTTGCATTATGACAAGACCTATACCATCACTAGATGCATTACATTTGAGCCCGAATGGCTTGGAGAAGTCAAGAATAGCTAAAATATGACATGTGCTCATGATTTGTTTGAAATGATGAAATGAACTTTGATTTGATTTAGACCATGCAAAGGCCCCTTTAGTGAGTTTGTAAGTGGGGCGGCCAACTATGAAAAACCCTTAACAAATCTCTTGTAGAAGCCACAAAGCCCAAAAATTTCTTCAATTGTGAGAGATTTGTAGGTGAGGCCGATCTAAAAGTTCTTTTATTTTCTCCTGATCAACAGTAAATCCCTTAGAACTGATTATGTGGCCAATGTATAACAGCTCTGTCATCTTAAGTTCACATTTTGACTGATTAGCGTACAAAGACTTTGCCTCAAAATGCTCAAAACTCATTCAGATGCCTCACACACTCCTTTAATTTCCTACTATAAGTCAAGATGTCATATAAATTATGAAGCTGCTTGTGAAAGACCCAATTCATGCAATACTAGACTGTGGCAAGGGCATTGGTCAAACCAAAGGGCATAATTTTGAAGCACAAGATAATTAGAGAGAGAAAATATGGCAGAGTTTTTGTGTTGTATTTTAAATTTCTTGCACAATTCTTATGTCAATTATTTTATTTTGCAGGAGGAAGAATTCCAGTCCCAGATGTTCAAGGAAGACATTCAGTATCCACACACACACACACAAAATTCTGATTCCATTATTATTAACATATATATATATATATATATATATATATATATTTATAATATATACACACACACACATGTATCAGACCATTTAAAAGGTCCCTTATCCCTAATAGAATTCAGATATAATCTTTTGTAAATCAGTATCCACTCATGGATACGTTACAGCACCATTAGCTGTCACACAATGCTTGCAAGCAATGTTACTCATTTCCTTTAATATATATATATATATATTTTAATATTCACTCCCCCTTGAATGAATTGAACTCCATCTTATACAATGGAAACAGTTGTATTCTAGAGACATGTCTTATGGCTTTCCACCATCGTATCTCTTCCCTTCATACTAATCGTATTATTACATGACAATTAGTAATTATTTATCAATTCCTAACTTTGATTATGCTCATTGATGTTAATTAGCATCTTGCCTTCTCATAAAGGAAATCACTAACTATAGTATACTAATCCTTTTGCTTTTTCTATTGGATGAGTTTAATCATAGCTGTGTTCGTTTATTAGTCTTGACAATACCTGACGAGTTTGTTAATTCTGAGGACTATGTATCGCATCTCTGTCCTTCTACACATTTTAATTGCTACCCTTCTATGAAATATGAAGTCGCACTCATTGAGAGATTGCAGCCTTTTGTTTGGTATTGCGTTTCTTTATTTTATTAATCTTTTAATTATAGAGTCGGTTATTACAAATTTAATCGTCTTTGTAGACATTATCGCTGAGATATTCTTTTTTTCCCTGTCCCTTGCCGGCTTGATAGTCACCCTTGTGATTCATTGTCTAAAGCCGCATGATCGATGCATCACTGTTTATCTCCTTTGTAATTGCTTCTACTCTCATTCGATTGTGTGCATTACATTAACTTTTAAGAATCAATTGCCGTTGATTGCTCGTTAAATCTATTCACTCCTTACGTAAATATTATTAGTTCTTTGACTTGGACAATTCCATTACTATATATTCAGCCAGCTTACTGAGGTATTAATCTTTCTCATTTGCTAGTCTTAATGAATAGTCGATGATCAATTTTTGTCTCTCTTAAGACTTCACACAATCGAGAAAATATTCACTGTGTAATTTATTATTATTTATTTACTTAATTTTAACTTTATTAAATCGTATTTCAGAAAGGGGACATCATATAATTTTAGTTTGTAACTTGTAAGATATAAATATAGACTCTATGTTTTGTTACTTGGTGTTTGGGTGGATTCCCTTGGATAACTAGTGGTGAATAAAAGAGCCTTTCCCTAGCTTGCTTGTAATGTTGCAAACTTTGAAATAATGAGGTCTCTCACTTCAATCTCTAGTGTCATCCTTGCAATGCATGTTGAGATGTCCTCCATAATGTCCCCATTAGCATTTGTGAATTTATTGGAGAAGAAAAATTTGAGTTGGGGTACTACTGTAGTGCATGAATGGTTTGGTGATTATTCTATCTCCAATGAATAATCTCTCAAATGGGATACGTCCGCCTCTATCCCCTTATAATAGTTTTCGATGTCCTCTTTGGGTCTATCCATGGCCCTACAAATGAATCTAATTGGCTTTTACTCCTCATACACCAAACACAAAATCCACACCAAAGGCTCAACACCTACACATGCAAACAAATCAAAGTCACAAACTTATGATAATTAAAATAAACGCTCTTAAGAATTGAAAATAGAAAATTCAATTTAAATTGAAGTGTGAAGTTGACAATCTCTACAACTTTCTTCACAAGGCATTATCAAAAATTGTTTTGTGGTCCTCTCTCCATTAGCTTTATTTTAATATGTTTAGTCTAGCCATACGTCACTAAAAAATGTCTGCTTCGAGGATGTCACTGAACTACAAATGCTTTGCAACCTAGAAAGTTAATTGCAAAACTTGTGACACTTAGTTGTACAAGCTCTTTCCCTTTGGTGTGGTCTCCCATGAAGTTGAAAATTCAAAGGTGGTTAGAAAACATATTTTGTTATGCTCTGTGCAACTTTGACAATTGGTTTCACATGGTCAATCTTGCTTATGGCTTCCAAAGGAAATTCAAGGCAATGGGTTGGGCAAGGGGTCTAGAACAGTGATAAATGCCTCTCTTTAACTATTCTCCTAACCTCCTTGTATACTACGTGACAACTTGGACCAGATTCTCTATGCCCAACTCTGATGTAATGTCCCCATTTTTAGCAGGTCATTGAAATGATGGCGCTAGGTCATTATTGTGATCCTCGTGGTCTGGCGAGGTGTTGAGAGGGTCATTGGTGTGAACTTACTATTTATAGTAAGTCAATGGATAGTTCCGATGAGCTCAGATGAGTTAGAGGAGTTGAATGATGCTCTCGGTTTTCATTTCTGGCTTCCGGTTTGGGCTCCAAGAACCTTAGAGAGAACGTCTATTTTTAGTAAGTCACCCTGTCAGGTTCGTTCATCATCTTTTATCATCAGGATCACTCCAGTGCAGACATATCTCGATTCTGATGCTTCTTCAGTGGTTTTCGCAAGACAGGTGAATTATTATTATTATTTAATTAAATTTGCTAAGGTTGGCATTATTGTTGGTATTATATGTTGGGCACCTTAGTGTTATAGCTCGTCGGAACCGGGATGAAAAGTTTTAAATCTTGGGCACAAGAAACAGGGGCCTCGTGTGTCATAATTTCATGATATTGATGAAAAGGTCATTTTTAGAGCCAAATGAGTTAATAAATTATATTACTCAATATGTGCCTAGGTATAAAAGTGCTTCAAGTGAAAAGTGTGTGAGAGAAGACACT
>MU225256.1:7098803-7110432 GCA_018584345.1 Thuja plicata | reverse complement strand
CTAATCCACAATTGATTGCTGTTGTATAATCAATTGCCTGTAATCGATTGCTGTTGTATAATCGATTGTTGCTTCTTCCTTCATACTGTTTTGCCTGTGGCTGGAGGAAAGATAATAATTCTGAATTTTGATGTATTCTGGAGCTGAGGCCTGTTCAGAGGTCGATTTGTTGAGGTATCGAAATTACATTCAAGTTGGAGAATAATATTTTGGCCGCCATTCTTGTGAGGTGGATATACTTAGTTTATTTGCTACCGCAGAGCAAGATCATTGTTTTGCAGCCACTAGTCATAGACAAATAATGGCGTGACACTACAGTAAGTGCATTGGCTGGGAATCGCGGGCAGATTGTGTGAGTCCGTGTGAACATTGGTTGTCGGCAGTTTGTGTGGGGGCTGCGTTAATTGAGACCAGCAGTTGCTAGCCTAAACTGTGACCATTCAGCGGGAGGTGTTAGCATCCAACAGCCACCAGACATAGGCTGCGTGAAGGTTATAGCAGGCCGTGGGAGGATTAGAGGAAATCGCGTGGGAATATGGAAGGAGTGCGGGGAAGATAACAACAACAGAGTTGCCGCTAATTAGCATCCACGACAAGTAGTTGTGTGGAGGCTGTGGCAAGATACCAGGTTCTTTAATGATTTGATTAATTTGCAAATCAGAATTGGATGTTAGTCTAAATTGTAATGTTTCCGTCAATTGAAATAAGGAATGAATATTTAGCTATTTCCAGATTTATCCAATTCATTACATGGCTGAGATAAATGGTCTTGGAGTAAGAAATTAATATTCTGAATATGATGAATAAAGAAGTACATTTTTGGAAAAGTTATTATTTTTAGTTGCAACATCTATTTGTATTCCCTCAAAAGACCATTCATAGCTTGCCTGCCAACTGTTTGACAAAATGATAATCACATGTTTTGCATAGAAATTGATGAAATTAGATGATTTAAGAATGAGGCCAAGTTAGGCTCATCACATCTGAGATAATCTCCTCGAACATTAGGCTCAAAGTTTTTGCTTTCTTGATTTTGTTAGAGACATCAATTGACTTCAAGAAAATTAACTCACTATTTGAAGCCAACAAAAAAGTAGATGAGAGTGTGGCTCCTTCCATTTGTCCTCCCATCTAAAAAAATGTTGCATCCAAACTTTGGTCACACCTTTTAATATTCCACAGTTGTCTTTGCATCTGCAATATGTTGGAGCAACCTCCTACTTAACTCTCTCGGAATGGTTGTCTTGTACCCTTTTCATGCAACTGTCAATGATGTCACTAAATACTTTTAGTACAAGCCCTTCACGTCATTAAATTGAAGATGGCTGTAATTTCTAATTTCGCTCATGCTCTATTTACTTTTTTGTGCACCTCCTTGTTTCAACATGTATTTGCATCAAAGGTTGTGCTTCATGTATATTTTTGGAACACAAAGGCCTTGGGACTAAGCTCTAAATGAGTTGGATGTGCCACATATTTGTGGACCATTAGAGCTCACAGTATTTGTCCTATTTACTTATGTTTCCTCTATCAAGTTGAGATCAATAGCCATCACTATGTCTGTTTGTGCCCTCATCTTTGTTAATTTCTTTTTATCCAATAGTGCAGCATATCTCACTTCTCTCATTTTGTCTTTGTTGTGGTGTTTTCACATGGCTTGACAATGCAGTTTGGAATACTTTCAATGATGTATTTGAGGTGTTTGATGGCTCTGTTAAGCTTCTTTGTGCACAATATACAAATCTCACTCCTTAATATTGTTCTCAATCTCATTATGCCATATTTCCAAATGGGGTCATGAATTCCAATGGGTTTGTGTCATATGGAACATTTTGGACTTGTTTGTTTTGAATCTAATGTGAAGTTGGATGCCATTGTATGCTAATAGTAGTATTTTTATGAACAAAACTATAGTGTTTAAATATTATGACAATTTGAACATAATTTTTTAAAAAAAATATTATAAAATGTAAACTTATGTTCAAGAAGAGAAAGAAATTGATTTCATTCAGAAAAAAACTTGTGTAAATTAACAATAAGAATTGCATAAGTCTAACTCAACCCATTTAAAAATGTAAAACTTATATTGTATAAATATTTTAACAGGTTGGAAAGATTTTACATGTTTAGAAAAAAAGGAAAATAAGATAAAAAATAACTACCTTAGAAACTCAAAAATTCTTCAAAATTTCTCTGGGAGTCAGCTATAAACTCACCCCAATTTGCTAAAAATACTCAAATGTTTGTCATCTATCCCCATGGATGCGTAGGGCTTACAAAGGCTTAAAAACACTGCATTTTCAATGATCGAAAACATGTTTTTTCCATTCCAAGGTTTCCAGTTTAGCATAGTTCAAGTTTGGCACTCGGGCTCATCTAGTACTTGCAAGTACTCACGCAAGATTTTCCCTTGGGCTTGTTCAGTATTTGCACAAGTCAAAGGGTAAATTTTGCCAAAAACTCATCAATTAAACATTGAAAAAAATTTGTGCTCTAGAAAACTTGAATTTACTCACCGAGTACTTAGCAAGTAGTTTGACTACATTTCTTATAACTGAAAATACTAAAAAATGTTTCAGTTCATTTCAAGTGAGTTTTAACTCTATGAGATCTAGAATGTTTTTCAAACTTATCCAAATCTTGAGAAGTCAATTTTATTGATGATTAGAATCATATTGTGGTTTAATTTTAATTTTTGGACCATGACAGGCATTGTATTGTAAAGGGCAGGCAAATGCTAGTTTACAGAATTTTGAAGATGCCATCAATGATATGCATGCAGCTCTTGCATTTGAGGAATCTTCTCTAGGAAAGAAACAAGTCAAATGTGAGCTTGAACGTGTAGTGGAACAGTCCAAAAGAGCCAAGGAAATACAGGAATGTCAGAGGGTGATTGATCAAGATGATATTCATATTGGAGGTAAATTTGGCTTAAGCACATAGGCTTTTCCATATTTTTCACCCTTTGGAATTCAATTGGAAAATAAAAGGAAGGCCATAGTCTACTACTAGCATATATTTAGAGGCTTTCTGCATATCGGTTTTTAATTATTCTTGAAGGATGGATTACAAGAGATATAAATGGCCACTTTTTTCTTCTTAGGATTGGTATCTATTATTGTTTGATGAAGTATGCACAGGTTGGAAATATTCTTTTTAACATCTTCACATAATTGATTACATATCTTTGGATCATATTCCACATGAAACAAGAAAGAAGTTTGATGTAATGTCCCCGATATAATTAAATAATTTAATTAAAATTAATTGTTGTATGACCCCGAACTTAATAATAATAACTTTCGGGCCCCTTTTATTTTATTAGTTAGTTTTATGGTTTGCCGTGTCAGTTCGTTTGTAACCCTTCGGGAAGTTTCCTAGAGCCCATTTATAAGGCTGAGTTTGCCATAGTTGTAGGTATGGTGAATTTTTGTATCTCTTTGTATTTGCGAATTCCAGTTGGAAGTTTAGTGTTGTCTTTCCGGAGGTGCAAGATCCTCCCTACTCTGGCATCTGCAGTTTCGGTGGGAGTAACTCCTCACCCTAGTCTGCCGGTTGGTCCAAATTTGTGAATTTTTCATTTGAAGACTGATTGATGTAATCTGTGATACATATTTATAATCTGATTCATGATTGAATATCTCTCTTGTATGCTTGTTTGGTTTTAATTTGTTGTAGCCTAAGTATCTGAAGGCGACATTTTCATATGTGGGTTGGAGGAAGCTCACATATCTGTATGCAGGAGGAATTTAGGCTATACGGTAGCTATTGACCGTACGTGGGTGTTGACCGTACTATGGGAAGAAAGAGGACCGTATGGGAGGAGAGGTAGCCACCATATAGACAGATAACACGTGGGCTAGCACAGGGGACATCGTATGGATAGGAGTTTGGACCAATTGTGCCGTACAAAGGTGATTGGGCCGTACAAAGGTGATTGGGCCGTATGTGGGGGAGGTAGTTACGCCGCACGCCGGGAATATATCAGACTTTGGTACACTACAGTGGTATCAAAGTTAGTGATTCTGCCAGCCTGTCAGGTAGTTGATTCAGAAGGAGCTCATAGTATACAACAGAAGGACATACCATTCTACAGACAGAATGGGGGAAACATAGGACCTTGCCGTTGAAGTCATGACACTGTTGAGGGAACTAACCAAAGGTCAAGCTCAGCTCAACGAAACAATGGTCAGAGGGGAACAACGACAGAAACTCATGGTGGATACATTGCGATAATTTGCCATGGGTAGAATAAATGGAGATCATAATGAACAAGGCGATAATTCAATCACTGGAAGGTCAAACCCACTGCGCTCACATTCCCGACCGTTGATGCCAACATTTCCCCAGAGAACAGAAGCGCCTTACAGAGAGCAAGAACCCACTTTCCAGGAGTTGCAAGAGCAGTTGAGACAAGATTGGAAGGATGCAAATTTTGAGGGAGATATATCCTTGAGGGATTATGTAGAGCTTCGAATGAAATACTCAGGCGGCAGAGGTTGTGGCTACTACAACGATGATATCAAACGGAAGGTTGGCAAGATAAATTCGACACCCTTTGATGGGACCGGGGCAACATTGGCACGAGTGTGGGTACAGAAAGAGGATACCCACTTCCAGATTAATCCCATGCCTGAAGATGAGGCCATCAAATTTGTAGCACTTCACCTGGAAGGAGTTGCTCACGAATGGTGGCATCAAGGAATGGTCACCCTCGACCATGATCAAGTAACTTCATATGCTGAATTCACGGAGAGGCTTATAGACCATTTTGACGGGAAGGATCTGGAGATTAACTTCAAGGAGCTGGCTCAACTGAAGCAATCCAAACTTGTGGACAGTTACATTATAGAAATTCAGAGACTATTCGTGTTGGTGACAGATATCTCAGAAAGGAGGTTGGTTGTTTTGTTCATGGATGGATTGATGGAACCCTTGAAGGTTTGAGTAAAAGGGTTCAACCCCAACATGCTCACGGAAGCAATTAAGAAGGCGCGACATGGTTACATCTTCTTCTTCTAGAAATTATTCGCATGCCACACCAACCCTCGTGCCCACCCCGAAGGAGAAAGATAACAAAACCTATCCGAAGAAGTCATCATTGGATGAGGCCACAAAATAGGAGCTCAGAAGGAGGAAACTCTGTTACACCTGCAGGGAGCCATGGGTGCCAGAGCGCCAATGATTAGGCAAGGGGAAGATCCTTTACATTGAGGTGATGTTCGACAACGAGGAAGAGAATGAGGATTCTGAGAAACCAAAAGAAGAGTCTGCAAAAGAAATAAACCATGCGGAGAGAATTTCCACACTAGTACAGAGGGGAGTTGTCATTGCCGCACTAGCTAGCACCCCAAGGTGCAGTGTGTTTTGGGTATGTGCTACACTACAGGGATAGTGAGTTGTAGTTATGCTTGACACTGGGGCCTCACTCAACTCCATCAACTCATTACTAGTCACCCAAAGAGGTTTGCGTACAAAAGAACATGAAGGGTTCGAAGTCAAGGTGGCGGGAGGAAATCTCTTGTCATGCACTAATCTGGTTCCGCAACTGAGCATCACCATGGGAAATTACACAGTGCTTGATGATATTTTTGTGGTAGATTTGGATGACATGGATGTCATATTGGGCATTCAATGGATGGAGACCCTCGACCAATACACAGAGAGCTTCAAGAGGATGGAATTCTCATTTGAAGTGGATGGCAAGAAGGTGTTTCTAAGAGGAATGTCAAATGGCTGCCCGAGGGGGATTTCAGCCAAACGGATGGAAGCAGTTTTCAGACATGATGAGGTCATCTCGGCGGGGAACTACTTATTCTCAACTGAACCCTTGAGGAGTCAACAAGCGTACTACCATGATGATGAGCTTAGGCAGCATTCAGCAAGCACAGTTTGGTTTTTGGCGACATTCCACCTGGTAGTCCCCCACACAGAGGCCTTGAGCACACCACCGAGGTGGAGGAAGGAGCCAAGCCTGTTATTGCCATGCCCTATCGCCATCCTAAGAAGTTCGAAGAAGAGGTAGAGAAGACGATCCAGGAACTTGACAAAGGATGGATCAGGCTCAATTCTAGTCCCTTTACATTCTCGGTAGTTTTGGTAAAGGACGGGTCCCTTAGGATGTGTGTCGACTACCGTGCATTGAACAAGACAACTATCAAGAATCGATACCGCATTCCCAGGATCGATGAATTGTTGGACAAACTACATGGAGCAATCTATTTATCCAAAATTGATCTTCACTCCGGATACCACTAGACCCACATGAGGGAGCAAGATATTGAGAAGACAACTTTCCATTGCCACTACAGACACTACAAATTCTTGGTGATGCCATTTGGGTTGACCAATGCTTCGGCCACTTTCTAGTCGTACATGAACCACATCTTCAACAAGCAATTGCACAACTTTTTGCTGGTATTCTTCGATGAAATACTCATTTATAGCAAGACCTGGGAGGAACATCTGAAACATTTGGACGAAGTATTGGGGATCATGGAGTTGCAATCATTGTTTGCCAAAAGGTCCAAATGTGAGTTTGGGATTACTGAGATCTTGTACTTGGGTCACGTCATCAGTGCTCGAGGGGTACAAGTACACCAGGAGAAGATTCAGGCAATTCTGGACTGGCCTCCACCCAAGACTCTCGAATTTGAGAGGATTCTTCATATTGTGCAGTTATTACAGAAGGTTTGTGAAGGGATTTTCACAGCTTGGCGCACCCCTGATAGATCTTATGAAGAAGGGATCCTTTCATTGGGATGAGCAAGAGCAACGCACCTTCAACAAGTTGAAGGAAGTCATGAGTACGTGTCCGGTACTGGCACTACCAGACTTCACTCGCCCCTTTGTCTTGGTGTGCGATGTGTTGGATGAAGGCATTGGAGCGGTGTTAATGCAAGATCGTCACCCCATCGCGTTAGAGAGTCAGAAGCTCTGTAGAGCGGAACGAATGTACTCCATTTATGACAAGGAGATGCTCGCCATCATGCACAAACTTGCCAAGTTTCGACAATACCTCGTTGGAGCAAAATTAGTTGTGTGGACGGACCACAATAGTTTGAGATATTTCCTGGAGCAGAAGGACTTGAACGAGTGACAAAAAAAATGGATGAGCAAAATCCAAGCATATGATTTTGATATTGAGTACATGAAGGGAAAAAATAATGTGGTAGCCGACGCCCTGTCAAGAAGACTTGCCATATGTTCACTGTCACAGATCTCGATAGATTGGAAGGCACATATGTTGGTTGAGTACTCCAAGAATTCTTTTACGTGCAAATTAATGGAAGGACAAATACAAGATGATAGGTACAAGGTGGTTGACGACATCATTTTCTGAGGATAGAATATATTTGGTACCTAAATCAAAGATGAAGTAGAAGATTTTGAGGGAAGTCCATGATTCACCTCTCGCAGGACACCCCGGCTACCTCAAGACATATAGGCAAGTTCGGGAGAGGTTCACTTGGAAGGGATTGAAGGATGACGTTTTACGTGTGAGAGTGTTCCACTTGCCAACAGAATAAATCTAAGCATACCTTGCCTGTGCGATTACTAAAACCCCTGCCAATACTTGATCAAAAACGGGAGAGCATTTCGATGAATTTCATCTTGGGCTTCGGAGAGTGCAAGAGAAAGAATGAATTTACATCGTGATGGATCGTTTGACCAAATATTCCCATTTCTTTGCCATTCCCACAGGATGCTAGGCAGCTCAAGTGGCCGAGTTGTTTTTCTGGGATATGTTCCACTTGCATGGCCTGTCGTGGAACATAGTCAGTGACAGGGATAGCCATTTCCTTAGAACCTTTTGGATGGAGTTATTCTGGTTGGTAGTAACAAAGATGTTGCTGAGTACGAGCTACCGCCCACAGACGGATGGTCAGACAGAGATTGTGAACAAATGGTTGGAGGACTACCTCAGGAACTACGTTTCAGCACAGTAGAAGGCGTGGATCTATTGGTTGGACTTAGGAGAGCATTGTTACAACACTACCTATCACATGTCTATAGGTATGTCGCCCTTCAAGGCACTTTATGGTTATGAGCCTTCGTCATTTGTGGATTTGGCATTAGGCGAGAGTCGTGCACCGAGAGCCAAGGACTGGCTGCAAGAAAGTTTGGATATCCTGAGGTCTCTCTGCTAGCCGTTTTATTGTATGTACGGGAAAGGTATGTATTGGATGTTGTCGAGAATTGGGTAGTTAGACGGTTGGTTTGAGGGAGTTACACAGATGCGACGGTTCACCTCGCATCCCCTTGGACACGATATGTATGCATTCTTCTCTTTGAGCAAGACATGATGGGATTGTGATTATGCGGAAATACATCTGTACATGATAATCAATCTATGAATACAATGCTGTTACGTTCTCTTTACATCCTTTGTTAAGCACTTTACCTTATGTATGCAAATAATCTCTGTTCCCCCACGAGGGTAAACATTTGGCGTCGTTGCCAACCGAATTTGGCAAGTGATGGAATGAATGGTTAAATGGGACTACCATTTGAGGAGAATATCAATGTGAGAACCAATGAGGACGGAATTACAAAACTTTTTGAAGGGGAGCATGCCCTGACAATAGACTTTCACATTCTATTTCAGGCAGCCATTGAAACATTCTTACAAAGGGAAGCCGTACGAGAAGAAGTTGCCCAAGACACTGTGTGGGACGCATTGAACGTTAGCCTCACTGCGAATAGGTTGTTGCATCAATTACCCCGTCTGTTGGCGTAGGCAACCATTGCCCAGAGGAATCGAAGGGAGGACGTAGAGCGTGAACAACGCCGACAACAAATCCTGAGAAACTTCGCTGAAAACAATCGCCGCGAGGAAGAAGAGCGCGATGGCAATCGACGAAGAACGAATCCATGAGCTTTAAGCCCAGGGAAGGAATAAAAGGAACACTGTAAAACCCATAATAACAAGATCACACAGCTGATTTGTTGTACGGAAACATGAATAAATAAAAAGTGTTCTGTGTTATGTTTTAATATGATTGATGCCTTGGAGGCTACACATGAAGCTCTAATCCGCTGCCCAACAAATAGAACATCGACGACGGTTCAGACAACTCACCGAGGGACAACCTACCAAAGGGTTAATCGAAGGGGACCACGGAGGTGGTATCAAAGGTAACCACGGGGGAGTCACAGGAAGTGTGACAACCGAAGGGGAACACTACCGTTCGCCAGAGCACCGACGGGTAAGGAGTGGTGAAGAGTTACTCGAGGAAACTCGGCAAAGGTTGAATCTGATTGAGGAAACACGGGAATAGTTTCGAAACTTGTCCCTGTTACCAAGGACGAAGAGAACGGAGAGCAGGAGTGAAGAAGGCCGCGTGGCTAGAGGTGCCGACGAGGAACAAGCGCCGGATAGCCAAGACACTTTGTTTGACCCTCAGACACTGAATGTAGGAAGACAATCAGGTAGTCGAAAATTGGTAACCGCCACATCACAGTAGACTACCGGCAACCCGGGTGTACAGACACAACCCCCACCATTGCAACCACATGGGGCACAACCGTTGCAACAACGGGTAGTGATGGCCTCAAATAAACAGATGTTGCCCAAGTTCATGGGCCAGGCGAAGGAGGATCCTGTTGGCCATTGCCGAACTTGTGAAACCATATGGACCGCCCACGGAGTCACGGATTAGGACGAGTGGGTTAGACAGTTTCTTGCCACATTAAGGGAAGGAGCTATTAACTGGTACTCTGATGTGGATAAAACTGGTTTGACGACATGGGGAGCAGTGAAGAAAGAGTTCCAAACGGAATTTAAGTTGCTAAGAGATGACAACGAGATCCTTGCCGAGATCTACAACACAAAATAGGCGAAGAATGAGTCTGTTAGAGCCTATGGGCGTCGATTGAAGGAACTAATTGGAAAAATGGAATCTGCCCCAGCCGACAAACTAAAGAAACAATGGTTCGTCGAGGGCCTCAAGAATTCTCTCCTAAAAAAAATGAAGATCGTACCCCCGACATTGTACGATAATGCATATAACCGTGCAATGGACGTGGAGAGCGAATGAAAGACCTCCAAGAAAACCAAGTCCTCGGATGATGAGTCCTCGGAGGAAAGTAGTGAGGACGAATCAAGTAAGAAAGTGCAAGCTTTACAAAAAGACCTGAGGATGATGAAGGAGCTTAAGGCAACGAAAGGAGGATCAAGCAAAACCGGGGAGGATGAGGTGTGGTGTATAGACTACAAGGAAGCCGAACACATGAAAGGTTCTTGCCTGAAGAAATCCTTTTGCGACATTTTCCATATTGCGGGACATTCCACCAAAGAATGCCCCTATAACCTGAGGGCCAGGAATCAATAAGTGTTGTTCGCGTAGGAGCAACCTTCCACATCTGGAACTGACGGTCAACAAAATAATAACAATACTGCATCATCTGACGGCTACAGAAATAACCAACAGGGAGGCAGAGGAAATAACAATAACAACAACCGCCCTCAGATCCAGTATGATGCTAAGGGAAGGCCAATGATACAATGCAAAAATTGCAACTAGTGGGGACACTTTGCCTGCGATTGCCAGAAGGAGGAAACTCCTCCACAGAAACTGTGTAGGTGGTGTGGACCGGGGGACCACAAGGAGGTCAACTGTCCGAAGCCTATTTGCAACTACATTGAATTGAAAAGAAGAGATACGGAGGAAGACATCCTGGTAATTACACAAGCACAAGCAAAGAAGGCCACTTATCTTGACCCTCGTATGGAGAAACAAAGAGTACTTGAGGCGAAGGTGGAGATTGAGAGGGAATTGCAGGCCCGAAGGGACCTAAAGGTTACCTCTGACACTTCTACTCAAGCCACAGTAGAACAAAACATCCTGAGGCAGATAATGCAATTGGAGATATCAGTGAAAGTCAAGGACCTACTCGGAACGATGTCGCATCTAAAAACAACCCTATTTAACAGTCAAACCATCCCAACAAGTACATTGGAACGAACGGAGGTGCCTGGCGGTTCCGTAACAGACCCAATGACACTGGCTATAAATAGTGGGCGAAACCCTGCAGTAGTCGAGATGGGTATCTTGGGCACCATTCTCACTAACAAAATTGTCGATGGTGGATCAGGGGTGAACGTTCTACCCCGAGGACACTTGGAAGTCTCTGTTGGATAATTGTTTGAGGCCTAATTTGCCAAATAGGTAAGTGCTTTACTGAGCAGACCCCCGTAGTGTGGATAAAGAAAATAATAAATTGTAATCTCCTCCTATTCGTTTATGGCTATTAGCTGCCTGAATCTCCCTTGCTGACTCTATTAAACAACGTTGATTAGATGACGTCTTTGGATGATATAAGACTAAACTCCTATTTTGGTGCCTGACGTCCCAAGTTCCTTAATTGCTGGTTGGAGAGATAAGTCAAATTGGATGATTTTTGTTTCTCCATTCCCTAACTCCCTGTTCCAACTCTTGACCCGATGTCCCCTCTTTCGTTTTATGCTCATCTCCCTCATATACCCGCATAAAGGGGGAGAAGTTATGACTTGGTTTCTTTTGGTTGTGACTTCTTAGTCGCTGATTTATTTTATATAGACTATTACTTTATTATTACTTAGTATTTTTTTTTTTTGGTATTTATTAATATATATTATGAATTTAGT
>MU225256.1:7041864-7053379 GCA_018584345.1 Thuja plicata | reverse complement strand
TATATTATTAAACATGAAATAACTCAAATATATTGATAAATAAGTAATAAATATATACTTAGTCTATTTCTTGTTCACTCACTAATTACGATAAAGAGGATAGAGAGTGTGTGTAGGAAGAGGCAGGGAAATCAGTCACATGATGGAAAGATCCCAAGATAGGTAGAGCCTTAAGGGAATCCACTTGTAGACTGTGCAAGCGTCATAGTAAAATAAATCTATCATCTTTCTTAATTATAGTAATTATGAATGAAGGATTCATGGCTTAAGTGTGTATTATGAATTCATGATTATTCTTAATGTAATTTGATTTAAATACTTAAATATTAATCATTGGGAATCAACATTCTCCTAGAGGAAAAAATTATAAGCTGTCAATTCCCAAATGCAATCCAAACCCTAATTGGGAATTTTAAGAAAAATTAAGTAAGGTCCTTGTTGGGGACATTACAACAGACTGCAATGTCCCCTTTTTTGCACCTTCTTTAGTGTCAACGTTTTTGTAGCAGGATTAGCCTATCAGCAAGGTTTCCGTAGGCTAATGTAGTGGATAGGGAGCCATGTAGGGGTCTTGTGGCCCTTTCGAGAGTTTTGTGTGGCATTTCAAGGGCTTTGAGCTAGTTTCCTATTTTTTAGGAGGATCCCTATTGTTTATGAGAATCCCAATTTTATAGGAGACTAGGAGATGGCATGTTAGGCATTATGAGCCATTCCAGATGGTCTGAGATAGTTTCCTATTTTTTTAGGATCTCTATTTTTAGGAGACTATCAATTCACTCGTTGACCACCCGGAGCTGGTGGAGCTGAGTAGGAGGTTTTATGAGCCATTTTGGATGTTTAGAGGTAGTCTCCTATTTTTTAGGAGAATCCCTATTATCTTTGAGAGGATTGCAAGTTGGCCTGCTTCATTCAGACATCACCTCAGGACCCATAGCAGCTTCAGTTTTCAGTTTGGAGTTCGGGTGATGGTTTTCAGAAATAAAATGGAATATTAAAGTAATGACTAATATTCTAATTAGATTAATAAAGTAATTATTTAATAAAATTACTTTATATAATTTTAATAAAGTAACAAATAAGTGGGCCACCATGTGCATGACGACTAGGGAGGCTCAATAAGTTGTTTTGAAAAAGAACTTAATAAAATAAAGTGCTTCGCTACTTATATAAAATAAAGTGCTTATTATAAGTACTTTGCAATAATGAAAATAAAATAAAGTGCTAAAGTTACTTTATTATATTTTAATAAGTAACTTAATAAGAGAGCCATGAATGGTACCAGAGCTTATGTAATGTCCCCATTTTGAGCGAGCATTGGAGTTAGTGGATTGTCTTTGCAGGCTAATACCGGTGATTAGAGGACTCTGTTGTGGGTTGTGGCCCTGTTTTGATGGACTTACTATTTATAGTAAGTCAACAGTTGGTTCCATGGAGCTCAGATGATTTAGAGGGGTTATATGATGCGCTCATATTTTATTTTCGGCTTCTGGTTTGGGCTCCAAGATTCTTGGAGGGAGCGTCTATTTTTAGTAAGTCACCCTATCAGGTTCATTTATCATAATTTATCATCAGCATCACTCCTATGTTGTCAGATTTTGATTTTGATGCTTCCTCAGTTGTTTTCGCAAGATAGGTGAATTATGATTATTATTTAATTAAATCGGCTAAGGTTGCTATTTTTATTGGGATTGTATTTTGGGCATCTTAGTGTTATAGCTCGTTGGAACCGGGTTGAGAAGTTTTAAACCTTGAGCTCATAAAACAGGGACCTTATGTGTCAGAATATGGTTATTTTAATAAAAGGGTCTCTTTTCATCATTAAAGTGGAAAGAAATATAATAGTTTATTATTTTTCAAATGTGCACATAAAGCATAGTCTTTATGTAAGTGAAATGTGTGATTAAGAAGCTAGGGTTAGATTTCTTGTGGAGAGATTATACAAGACATGGAGAAGAAATCGAATGCATTATTCATTATGCTATTCATTCATTCATGAAAAAATATGGTTCGAGTTTGGGAGAAGTTCAAGGGTTTGAGTATTTGTATGCTGAAAGAATTGTGAATTCTTTACACTAATCAGCACCTTGAGTTGGTGAAATATTCTAGCGAATTGTGCATCATCTTCAGCTACATTCAGTGGTTGAGAGTGAGATTAATGAGGAGTGAATTTGTATTGCGTAAGGGTTTGAATCAGCTCATTGTTGGGCGTGGACAGTTATTATTGGCAGCCATCCTCTCTTCTTCAGCCACAGCCAGTCAACTTAGCAACCGCTATCACTTGTTGGGGCTGCAACCTGTTAGTAGGAAAGTGTGGAGAGCATTTGCAGGTTTTAATTTTAATTTAATGATTTCTTTCATGAAGGTAATTATTACATATTGCAAAGACTTTTCAATTAGAGTGGAAAGGTGAATTATAGATTTCGAATGGAACATGTATAGCTATTTGAGTTAAGTTGTTTGTGATGCATTTCAATTGTTTGGAAAACACAAGAAACTATATATGTATTGCTGAAAAAATTGAAAGAAATCAGAATTCTAGACTTTAAGAATTTCTTGTAGTCAAACTGAGGGTTAGAGCCAGGCAGGCTCTTTACAGTGGTATCAGAGCGGTTTCCTGCCATCCTGTGGGGTGGAATTTATTTGACTTACTGGTTTGACTTGAGTGATCAACACTCTTGCTTTAATTACAGTCATGGATAGACACAGGAAATTTGGAAAACATGGAAACAAGTTAGACAATTTTTCTGAGTTAAGAAAGCAAACAAATGCCTTAGTTAAGGATATGGAGAAACGAAGGCAAACATTGGAAAGATTAAATGCGCCACTTTTAGATCCTGCAACTGTTGATAAAGCAACAAACTTCTTGGTTTCCTTGTTCAATAGGTCCTCTTGACAGGGAAGATATGAAGAGAGACGTGAGTTGTTTACAGGTAAGACATCCAAAAATCTCCATGATGAGTTTTCAGTAGCAACTGATTTTGGTGGAGATGTTCCTATACTTAGTGGACCAGCCACTAGTCCCGTTTGCACACCTGAAGGTGGAGATTCTTTACAGGGACATGTGGATGTGCTTGACTTGTTGGCAGATAGTGGAACTGAGTTCCAACATCTCGAGCCTACAGGAGTTAGGGACATGGATCAGGCTGGTGACATGTCTACTGCCATTGATAGCAACCTTGCATCAGTTGGCAGCAGTATCATCGATACTGGGTCTGATATTCCAGACACTAGTTCTTTATGTGAGCCTGTCATTGATGTCGTGGTTAGGGGGAGAGTAGAGGATGTTGTATATACCACTTTGGATTTTGACACCATAGATGATGGTGTTATCTTTGAGGACTGCGAGGAATATTTGAGCTCTGACATCTCTGATGTTTATGACAATTGTCGCAGTGTGGAGTCAGTACAGGAGACTGTAGTCTTTTCTTGTACTGAGGATGTGAGCATGGAGCTACCCAGTGATGACACTCAGGATTGGAGTGTTACAGATGTGTCGGGTGACATAGGTTCATGCCACAATGTAGTTGGTTCACGTGATGACATGGAGTCATGTATGCAGTCGGAGATAGCAGAGGGGTTTCAGATAGACGATGTTGATATTAGCATTGTGGATACCTCGGATGTTGAGTGTGAGAAGGATGTGGGCTGTAGTGTGTTTGGTTTTTTATATCCGACATTGGGTATTGACTCAACATTGTCATCCGGTGGTGGTGTGTTCTAGGATCCATTTTTACAGGGACTCACGGATGAGGATGGGGAAGCATATGAGTGGCAGGAGTTTGTTACAGCCAGGGCTTCCACTCCTTTAGATGAGATTACTTCGGTGACTCATGAGGATGACTCTACCTATAGCGAGTCATGCTTAATTTATCAGACCCTGGGGGAGGACTCTGAGTTGTTAGTGAGGATGGGATCCAGGCTTTGGATTGTCATGTGGTTATAGAGGACGAGGTAGCTGAGGATTGTGATGAGTCAGATTCAGCAACAGCTTCCTCGAGGGTAGATGAGGGTGAGTCCGATGTCAGTACTCAGTTTGTAGATGTGTGCTCAGATGACAATACACAGAGATTCGGTGATCTTGAAGGGAGTTTGCTGGATACAGCTTCCTTCCATAGTGTGGACAGTGCAGTTGAGATTGTACTTAGGAGACCCGTTGTGCTGAGTCATCATGTGACTAGCCAATTGAGAGTCAGTGAGAGAGACATTACTTCTACTCTCGAGCTTTTCGATGTCACTCGTCAACTGTTGGCTATTTATGGTTGGGGTGCTCCTATGGCAGATGAGCTCGGTGGTGGTTACCTTTCCTTGACATAGATTCATTCCTTGTGGGAGGTTGTCAAGATTTTGAGACAGAACTATTTATAGTTGGTAGCCGACCGAGATCACCTAGTTGAGTGGGGGAGTACGACATATGAGGCTCTGATGGATAGAGAGGAGGAGGTGAGTGACCTTAGTCAGGAGCTCACAGGGAGTTTTGAGGCTTTAGAGGGCACTCAGTTGGCTCTCCAGGAGTCGCAGTTGGAGTTGGGAGAGGTGACTGTGGAGTTGGAGCGGATTTAGTCTTTGCTAGCCATAGATCCAGTGCAGTTACATATAATGGTGGTTGGTGATGAATTAGCTTCCACAATTGGTAGTGATGGATGTGTTGGGGACATAGTTACATCCATCCTTGAGACAGATGCACTAGATGCAGAGGAGGTTAGTGCATCAATGGAGGACATCAGAGCGAGTTTTGTGGTATCTGGTTCTCCAGTTGTTAGCACGATAGCAGATGATACAGAGCCGGTTTTGGGAGTCCTGTGGTAGCCAGTGTGGATTTGTTCGAGAGTTGTGTGCCAGTTGCTGACACTAGTCCATTTGATTCACAGGATAAGGACAAAGTATCATCTGGTTTGGAGACTAGTTCTCATGATGATTTGTTTCCTTGTATCAGAAGCAAATCTATTCCTCCTTTTCATACAGCTCATAGTGATAGGCAGTTGGTAGGGCCGTAGGTTCAGAGAGATTAGCTGTGGATTGCAGGGGAGTAGGTTGATGTTGCTTCTTATGATTTCTATTGCACGGAGTCGTTCATGGAGTACTTGCTTGAGAGTCCAATTTTAAAGGAGGGACCTTTTGGAGCTTCTGAGGGTACACTCATTCAGGGTTCTCGCGGTATTTGACTTATAGCAGGGAGAATTGTAGATACTTTGATGACAATGCTTCTTCATATAGATTTTGTGGTTGGGTTTGCTAAGAGAGTTACCCACGATCCTTCCTGACTAGTTTTTCAGAGTCAAAGATTGGAGCTACCTCTTGATTCGCGGTTTGATTTTGATGAGCCTTTGACGGGGATTGGAGCTTTTGACCATGATTACATAGTGAGGAGTGCTCATCATTTCTCTTTTGACCCACCTGTTGAGGACTTGTTTGCGTGTCGGTGTGGGTTGGCTCCAGGTTTATACTATTCTTTTGGGGATGGGTTTTCTCCATCTGCAGTTGATGGGGTTGGTTACTGCAAGTTAGTAGGAGGTGCCTTGTAGGGTCAGTACATCTAGGATGGTTTTACAGAGGATGGATATATGGGTCATGGGAGTACTTGTCCCTGTTGCACACATGGGCTTCATACACAGAGAAGATTGCTAGGGTGTGTTGGGAGTTTTGATCTTTTAGATGGTTATGGATATCCATTCTTCCTTGTTATGGATGGTTGTGAGTTTCATCTCTACTGGGGTCCAGGTAGTGACAGGTTTGGCACTACAAATTGTGTGGACTGTTATGGTTGGCATGATGACAGTGTGTTTTGGTTAGCTCAGTGGATGGTGATTTCATCACAGGAGTTTGCAGGTGATCGCTGGGACATTACACCATTCTATCCTTGGGATCCGGGTGGACTTCTGTGTTTTGCTTTCTGAGATTGCTTGGGGAAAACCAATTCTAGGAAGGGAGGACTGTAATGTCCCCATTTTGAGCGAGCATTGGAGTTAGTGGATTTAGCCTATCATTGGGTCCTTGTAGGCTAATACTGGTGATTAGAGGACTCTGTTGTGGGTTGTGGCCTCATTTTGAGGGACTTACTATTTATAGTAAGTCAACAGTTGGTTCTACGGAGCTCAAATGATTTAGAGGAGTTATATGATGCTCTCAAATTTTATTTTCGGCTTTCGATTTGGGCTCCAAGATTCTTGGAGGGAGCGTCTATTTTTAGTAAGTCACCCGTCAGGTTCATTTATCATATTTTATCATCAGGATGACTCCTATGTTGTCAGATTTTGATTCTGATGCTTCCTCAGTTGTTTTCGCAAGACGGGTGAATTATGATTATTATTTAATTAAATCGGCTAAGGTTGCTATTTTTATTGGGATTGTATTTTGGGCATCCTAGTGTTATAGCTCATTGGAACTGGGTTGAGAAGTTTTAAATTCTGAGCTCATAAAACATGGACCTTATGTGTCAGAATATGGTTATTTTAATAAAAGGGTCTCTTTTCATCATTGAAGTGGAAAGAAATATAATAGTTTATTATATTTCAAATGTGCACATAAAGCATAGTCTTTATGTAAGTGAAATGTGTGATTAAGAAGCTAGGGTTCGATTTCTTGTGGAGAGATTTTAATAGACATGGGGAAGAAATCGAATGCATTATTCATTATGCTATTCATTCATTCATGAAAAAATATGGTTTGAGGTTGGGAGAAGTTCAAGGGTTTGAGTATTTGTATGCTGAAAAAATTGTGAATTCTTTATAGTAATCAGTACCTTGAGTTGGTGAAATATTCCAACGAATTGTGCATCATCTTCAGCTACATTCAATGGTTGAGAGTGAGATTAATGAGGAGTGAATTTGTATTGCGTAAGGGTTTGATATCAGCTCATTGTTGGGAGTGGACAGTTATTATTGGCAGCCATCCTCTCTTCTTCAGCCACGGCCATTCAACTTAGCAGCCGCTATCACTCGTTGGGGCTGCGGCCAATTAGTACGAAAGCGTGGAGAGCATTTGCAGGTTTTAATTTTAATTTAATGATTTCTTTCATGAATATAATTGTTACATATTGCAAAGACTTTTCAATTAGAGTGGAAAGGTGAATTATAGATTTCGAATGAAACATGTATAGCTATTTGAGTTAAGTTGTTTGTGATGCATTTCAATTGTTTGGAAAGCACAAGAAACTATACATTTATTGCTGAAAAAATTAAAAGAAATCAGAATTCTAGACTTTAAGAATTTCTTGCAATCAAACTGAGGGTTAGAGCCAGGCAGGTTCTTTACAGCTTAAGGGAGGGAAAATAATATTTTATTTTAAATAAAGCAACCCTAAAAGTAAGATAGCTTCTTGGAGGAATAAAAAGAAGACTTTGGAGGTTTTTTGTATTCATTCTTTGCATTGGAAAAATTGGTGAGTGAAGGCAAGGGTTTTCAGCAGCAGCTTTCAGACTTTTGGGAATGAAAATCCTTAGAAGATCAGGTGTCTACAGGTGTGAAACCATCATCAACAGGGTTCCAAGAAAGATTTACAGCTAGCTGGTGAAGAAAATCTGGGATCAACAAATGTGGGGAGGAGATTTGGAATTGTAAGTTGCAGATCTGGGTTATTTGAACAGTCTTTCTCAGCAATTATCAGCAACCCAGCGAGGCTGTACCTTCCTTTGTGTAATTACAACCAACCCTAGTTTGGCATAGGTTTTTCCAGAACAGATCAAATTCACTTCAGCAGGGAATCAGGAATTCAAGACTCAGTGAATCATTTCATTTCCTGCAGAGTATCAATATCAAATTGGGCGTGTAGTTTGTTGCTATTCAAGGAGGGGTTATCAGATCTTAAATCCTCAGAGATAAACTTAGCGATCAGATCTGTATTATTTAGCCTCCTATGTACAAATTACTGATTTAAATAAAGGATTCTGAAAAGAAATTTCTTTACATGTTTTGCTGTTCAGTATTTATCTGCCATTAGTTTATTATATTTCCTTATTAGAAAAGCTAGCGATTGAAATCCAAAAATCAGAAAAACAAATGAAAAAATCAGAAAATTACAAAACTTCCAGAAAAAAATTAGAAATTCAGAAAATACGAAAAAATTCAGATTATCATCCAACGATGCTCAACAAAGTTGGTCCCTTCTCCATTTTACTTGTAAATATTTTCAGGGCTATAAATACCACCCAAATATCAGGTGCTGCTTCTTTTTAGAATATCTATAGTTGCTAGTAATTTCAGGGGCTAATATGACCTTCTGTTCTCATTTTTTTCATTTTCATTTTCAAGGGTTTACATTCCATCCTCATTTCGCTGTTATTTCAAGGAGTCATACAGATATTTTCCTGCTTGATTTTTAGTTTCATTTTAAATTAAAACTAGCTTAAAATTTTTTGTAAGATCTAAAGTTCAATGTCTTTTTAAGATCGTTGGCCCAATTATCTAAGGAAGCAACAAACTGTCATTTGTGATCACTACTTGCCTTGAATGATTTGCATACAACTTGTTTTTGAAATATCTTCCAGCAGTTTTTTCTTTCTAGGAATGCCACATGTATTGTCACTATGATTTCGTTGGCTTTTATGATGATTTCTTGCACCATTTGTCTTTCCTTCAAAAAGCATTAACTTTCATCTTATAATATGCAGCTGCTGAATGATAACATGCTCATGTTATTTGTTACAGATTGTATTACTCATAGCACAAGTAAAAGTTAATGCCATGGCAATAGTGCATATCTCATCTCCAGATGCAACTAGTAATTCAGGAATATCAGTAAAACAGAATGTGACATGTTCTATTAAACAGGTTAGTAAATCTTGCAGTAAAGTGGTATGCCAATGGGCATGCCCATACATATGATGTTTATCTCAAGATTGAAGTTACAAAAAAAATGAAATCTTGTCGTATATATTCAAGTTGTTCTGGTTTCATGTGATCTTTGTTTATTACACCAGCAAGATAAAGATGCTTTATATTGAATAGAAACTAGGAGAATAACATAGATAAGAGTATTTTGATATGTTAATGTGTTAGTGCGTATGTAACGATAATCTTTTTGCAATAGTTGAAGAATTCTAGAGGACAAAATACACTGACATATTGGAAGAGGAATCCCCCTTTTACAAAAAGTAAAGGATTTGATATTTCCTGAGAAAATTAGATGATAAGACCTGGAATTAGCAAGCATTTCAGCACATTAGAAACAAAAACTAAAGTTGAACCTATCTTTCTTTTCCAATGGCTAGGACACAAGGTAAATCAGCATTTCTGCACTAGATAAGAAGCTTTCCTATTTCTGACTAACACAGACCTGCACAATAATAGACACTTATACCATTTGGCTAAAAGCAGAAGCTAAAAGGTGTAAGTACACAGAAGGATTGATTGAATAAATGCAAGGACACGAGCACTTAGGCGAATTGAACTAAGGAATTGCATATAAAGCCACAATTAACAAAAATTAAGTGCACCTAAAATACAAAGTCTGCAAACTTACTAAAGGCAATTTAATTTGCATAAGTACACACAAGAGATATCACAAGGAAAGGCATTGGATAATAAATTCAGCAAAAGGTAGGAATAAATTAACCATTGAAAACTATATACAAATAAAACTTCTAGCCAAAAGCTAACTTATTCTTCTATACTGTTAATAGTTTGCTTGCACAGAGAGATTTCCTTAAGTCAAGGGTATGCCTGATAGTGGCTCTTTTTACACTTCATTCTCTTCATACAATTGTGCATTTGAGTATGTAAAATTTAATTCCTGAATTTGAAACAAAACCCTCCTTTTCTAGATGCGCACTTAACAATTGTATTCCTAACCTTGACGTTGCTTTGTTTGTACGAGTCCTTGAACAAGAAACTTGATTTCAAACCTTAGAGAAAGAACTCCCATTATTAGGTGTGCACTTACACACATTAAAACCATTTTTTAAACCTCCTTTCTCAAGTGTGCTCCTATGCACTACATTCTTGGAATTTTCTAACTATGGGATGCATATGTGTATTAGCTTTAGAAACTTCCTGATTTTGGAACAAAATCCCTTCTTGAGGTGTGCACCTTGATGGGTCCTACAATTGGCACTGTTTTACCTATTTTATCCTTGCTTTCATCACTTTTATATGCTTTAAGACTATATCTTGAACCATGTTTTCACTTAATTAATGATATATGATGAATGATTTTGTTATGTGAATTTTCATGGTGATTACAAAATCATAATGGTGCAATGTGAATGGATGCTTGTTTTGATAAGACTAATCCACAGCTTAAGGATTAGTGGCTAGCTCGCAGCCAATGTGGAAGGTGCTCCTATGAGAATTTCTTTAGTCAACCAGCTGGTATTCCTGACTTTGGAAAGTCTACGGTAGCAGTTCCTCATTGTCGCTGTATTATTGGGCCATTCTAAATAACAAACCTCCTTTCACATATATTCATGTGTATGATATGCAAATGGATGCCTATCCACATCACTTTTAATCAACACTACCACACAGAGGAAGAAAGATCAAACCTTGTACTTGGTGTTCATAAGCCCGATATGATTAAAGAACACAATCTACTTAGGAGTTTAATATGTTTTTCAACAAACGCCGATTATTAAGACATTACGGATTTTTAAGTCAAAAGCGATGCAAAGGAAATAAGTATGACTTGTTTGGAAGTAATTAAGTTTGTTAAAGATGATGAAGAGTTGCGATCGTTTATACTCACATCTCTTCATGGCATATAATAGGGACATCAAACATCACTTTAAAGGATCATGGAAAAGATTAGATTATATAGTATATTTGATACTCATCGAACAGGTAAAGATTTTATTTCATATACTTGGATGAAACTATGTGCTCAGTTTGAGCCACGAACTTATAAATCATGGATGCATGGTTTTAAATAAATTATTAAGCAAAGAAGGCATCTCAATATCAATGCAGAAGCAAAAGAATCATATCAGAAACAGTGATCAAGAATTCCACTTCGATTATTGCACCAAGTGATCCTTTGGATCAGAAAGTGTAACATCGCTTATACAAGATTGAAGAAGATCAAAAACAGCGGTACTGGTATCCATTGCAGATAGCTATAATAGCGATTAGAATTGTAATCCATTAAGTTCATATAAAGAACCACAAACATACCAAAATCTCTTTATCAGATTCAGATCGTATAATATAAATGACCTCCATATACATTCTGTTAATTTTAAGATCGTAATAGAGAAAATCTTACAATGATAAATGTATGATGCTGTATATATATATTCTTACTGATTATATATATATATTATATATATAATAATACTGATTGTTAGTATGCTGCTGAGAGAAGACAATGCCACTGTTATTGATTGTCTTTCACAGCCCATACTGTTTAATATTAATATGTAAACTATGTGACACGACTGTGTAGAGTCATGACTCTACGTGGCTAAAGCCACGTCGAGCCATGCCTCTACACAGCCGTGTAGGCTGGCGCTGTTTCGAAAGAGTGCGGATGATATACGAATGTGTTGGATAACCATTAGTTAATGGTTATCGTAACACATTAACA
>MU225256.1:7021716-7037201 GCA_018584345.1 Thuja plicata | reverse complement strand
AGTCTTGAGAGATTTCCTTCTATTGAGGCTCTGATACCATGTTAATTTTAAGATCGTAATAGAGAAAATCTTACAATGATAAATGTATGATGCTGTATATATATATTCTTACTGATTATATATATATTATATATATAATAATACTGATTGTTAGTATGCTGCTGAGAGAAGACAATGCCACTATTATTGATTGTCTTTCACAGCCCATACCGTTTAATATTAATATGTAAACTATGAGACACGACTGTGTAGAGTCATGACTCTACGTGGCTAAAGCCACGTCGAGCCATGCCTCTACACAGCCGTGTAGGCTGGCGCTGTTTCGAAAGAGTGCGGATGATATATGAATGTGTTGGATAACCATTAGTTAATGGTTATCGTATATGATAGTGGCTGTGATTATTATGAAACCCGATAACACTTAATCGGTCGAGTAAACATCAACTGTTATAAACAGCGATTACTAATTACATTTAATATTATTAATATTAATAACATATAACATATATTAATAAATATATATATATATATATATATATATATATAATAATAATATTAATATTAATAACATATCGCATGTATATATATATATATATATAATATATTTATATTAATCAATTCGATGCTATAATAATATTAATATTAATAACATATCGCATGTATATATATATAGAATATATGTTTATATTAATCAATTTGATGCTATAATTTAACACATTCAGATCAACCCTTGTCATATCAACATTTATATGTGATGTTGCCAAATTTTTAATTAAGCGACTTAATTAAATTAATTAATGAAGTGGTCCCAAAATTTAAATAATATTATAAAGGACCTTTAATTAATTAATAAAAGGGGGCCCAAGTAATAAAATAATAAATAACGTATCTCGCCCTATTTGTAACCCTTCGGGAAACTTCCTGGAGCTCTTTATAAGGCCATGGTTGGCATTGTAGGAAGTCGCGGGTTTTATGTTTCTTATATATTTGTGATTCCAATTGGAATTAGCCATTGTTTGCAGTTTCAGAGGTGCAAGATCCTCCCTATTCTGTATTCGCAGTTTCAGTGGGAGTCATTCCTCATCCCAGTCTGTCGTTGGAGATATTGCTTTAGATATTTCATTGTACTTCATTGTCAAATTTGTGAAGTCTTTTGTAGAAGACAAATTTGTATTCGACAATGATTTCTGTTTGTGTAATCTGAAGTACCTTCATTATTGAATACAAATTCTTTCTGGCATGTTCATTACATTAGCGTCTCGCTGCTTATTGGTTATTTCATCAATAATAATAATATTCCTAGCTATTCAATCGGCAACATCATCGAGATATTCGAATTAGGAAGATAAGTCTTCATCACCCGACGACATTGGTAGGCCAGTTCGTACAGCCATCATAGCGTATGTAGTGTTCCGAAGGTGTACAGAGGAGGAAGTGTACATATCGTACGGTTGCAACAACCATTCAACCCGTACAGAACAATTTGGAGGTTGTGCGGAGGAGGATTGGGTTTGTTGTATGGCTACTCGGTGCTATCACCGTACGGACAAGAGGAATCCCTGATGGGTAGGAGAGTAAGACAACGGGAAGGGCCCACATTAGACCGTACGGTTTGGTATCCCTGCCGTACAAACAAGTCAGGATCATTGTACAAAAATTGTCGTACAAGCCACAAATCCCTTCGTACTCTGCCACTTGAGTCGTACATTTCAAGGACCGTACAAAGCTTCACAAGGAGAGTGGGGATTTGGCTTGCTGTCTAGGGTTGGAACATTATAGTGGTCGCTTAATTAAAAATTTGGGGACATCACATTATATTGCATTGGTTTGATCAGAACAATCTCCATAAACAATATATGTACCAAATTCAAATCAAATATTGCAGTTGTTCGTTCGATCCATATATTTGCAGATTGATATCTATTATCTCATTAATAATTTGGTGTATAACATTTGGGATACAACATTTATGTGATTAATAGTGTTGATCAAAAAGCATCTTCATAGCAAGTATATTATTACCAACTTGAGAATTGTATTAGAATTATTTGACAATTTAATTCTTCTATAACATCGAGATAACAAAAAATTGCATTGATCAATCTTTCCTTTGTCTAATTCATTAAATAAGGATATTGATAATATACACATTTGCAAATCACGTTCCAAACACTCATAACAAATAAAAGAGTTATGTATGAGTTATAGATAGAAAGAAGTCTCTTGCGACTGGAGTTATAAGGATTTAGTTCGAAACCCTAAGAGATCCAATAAGAGGACATTACATTTCAGCCGGTTTAGAGAGGGTTTTTGATGTCGCCAATGAGCTCAGAGGATGTATTGGAGTTGAACGACACTTTCTCGAGTGATTTTGAACAACTCGTTTGAGACCTGTTTTTAGTAAGTTACTATTTGTAGTAAGTGTAAGTTTTGACATTGTTTGGTCAGTTGAGAGTCTAGACTGACTTATTACTTTTAGCAATCACTATTTATACTTATAGTAACCACTATTTTTCTATAGTTGGGCATAGTTCATCTTCCCTTAGCTTCAGCATGCAGTATCTCTTGTGTTGGGATTTGTATAACCGATATTCGTTGGGCATACTTTCTATTTTTAGAAAGTCACAGGAGGAATGCCAGCAGCGATAGTGTATGGATTTCTATTTTAGTTTTTGCTCAGCAGGTGCGTGGATATTATAATTTGACAGTCAATTATAGTCCAAAGCTTGATAATTGAAATAATGTTATTATTAAAGTTAAATATAATGTTCAACTTTAATGTTATTTTAAAAAATTTAAAGGAGATGTTATGTGGATGCCTAAATGAGAATTATAAAGTGACTTTAGTGCCTAGAGAGTTATAAAGTTTTAAATAATTTAATAAAGTGTTTTGTAGAGATAGGCGCTAATATAGGGAGATATAAGGTGAATATAAAAATTAATCCATAAAGTGACTTTCCGTTAATTAAAAATTATCTAAGGGGTCACTTCGTTATTATTCCCAATTGCAAGTAAATATGAAAATTAAAGAGGGGAAATTAAATGGGTTTTCTGAGAGCTTCCTTGGAGAATTATAAAAGAGCTCATTTGCAGATACTTGGCTTATTTTATTTCTCTCTAAGAAGCTTTCATTTACAGGAAATTTGAAGTCGGAAACGCTTGGAGTTTCTTGGTGGTTTGGACGGAAACCCAAACCCATCTGTGGTGTGGATTCATGTAATGTCCCATTTTGGACCTGGATACAACTAAAGTCAATAAATGATTACATAAGTTTAAATTAAAGATTTAAACTTATTATTAAGGGGAACAAGCATACAAGAGTGAATCATAGAGCTGAAACTCGATATATGCATGACTCACCATTAGTTCATGTACATGTACATTGGCATTAAAAATTTAGTCAGCAATAATAATTCCTATTATAATGTGATAACACGAGGATTGGAACTAATTGGTATTGGTGACCACGTGTTACTGTAAACTCTAGCAGTAATAATTGTTTATTAATAAGAACATGGAATAACAATAACAAATTAACGAAGACCACAACAATTGATGCGGAGGCTATGTATGATCAATAGAGTATATTGCAAGTATTGAAAGTGCAAAGCATCATAGAATAACAACTTTGGAAAAGGTAGCGATATATTACGATGGAAATAAAAACAATGAACAATTATGGGCCAGAGTCAACGATTATTAAAGAACAAGTCAATATGAAGACACAATCGTAAGTAGTCGACACCTTCATAATTCTTGCATAACATCGAGATAGTCAACATTTATGTAGTGAAACTCGGGGACTCGCACCCCCACCAAAACCTCGAAGTACCCGTCCCTGGGACGTCCCCGCACTAGGTTCTTGGAGTACCCAAGTACCCCCACCTCCGCCATTTCGCAACCACGCCGCCTCCGGGACGGATACTTGAATTTCTATTTGAACTTTGATTTTTGAATGTTACTATTGGGTATGTACTATGTTACTATGTTGAATGTTCAATGGTTCTGGTTCGTGTTGCAATTTTACTATGTTCAAGTATTTCAATTTGGTATGTTATAGAAAAACATCATTTCATAACTAGTATTTCAAGTTCTATATGTAATATGTATAGTATGCAGCACCGCTAGTCCCCCACCCCCCCCGCCCCCTGCTGCTTTCCCCCCANCCCAGCATCCTGAAATTGAGGCCCTTTGTCCCCCCATCCCGGAAACTCATCCCGACGTCCCCCCGAGCCAGTGTTACACTGCATTTATGTATCTTTTCCTTAATATATTGTTATTATATCTATTTGCAAGTTATATTAAATACACGTATATTATTAGCAAATAAATGATTGGATGGAAAGAAGTTCCTTGCTGTTAAGTTATATAGTAGTTGTCCCTATTTCCCGACTTAGCCATAAAGGGGACAATACAATTCATCCAAAATTCACCATTGCGCTTCATTATCAGATTGTTGGAGCTTTCAACTTGAAATCTATCTGGACGATTTGACAGCTTGGACGACTAGGGTTTGGAGGTGAATGCCATGTTTTCAAAGGGTTTTATGTGATTGTTGGCATATGTCATCATTCAGATTTGTATTTCAGACCTAGCAAAATTGATATCAGACTTCAGTTCAGAAGGGTCTAGATTTGTGTGAGCAAGGCTTGATAGAATTTCATTCCTAAGTTGTACTAAGGGTTTGAGCGCTTACCTTGGAGACTAGCGATAGACCTTTGGAGGTAATTTAAGGAGCTAATTCAGACATTTGGGACAGCCTCATCCTTCTTCATGTCTGCCATAAAAATCAGATTTATATTCTGATTTGTAATCAGCATCCATACCTTGTTGATTGACATTATATGCATCATAACATTGAAGGCAACAATCAGGTATGTCATTATATTGCAACTCATTGAATTAAATAAGAAAACCTTGCTATTCAGAACTATATCAGAATTAAATAAGATAGCAAGCATTATGACAATCATGAAGATGATATGAATATCAAAAAACAAAGACATCAGAAGCATTCGTTGTGAAGTGAGAATAGAAGAGAGCTTGTTTGAGAATCATTTACCATCAGCAAGCCAAACAGCATCATCATCATGGAATAGCACTCAGCAGACTAATCAGATTGCTTGGATTGAATATCACTACATATTCAAGACCGATCCATATATGAAGACCAAACAAAAATACAAATAACCTTTTGAGATAGTACGGCTTTCATAGATCAATCACTTATGTGAACTCAACAAGGGGATAGAAGGATTGACCAAGAATGATTTAAAAATATCAAGTATTTCAGAAGGAAGTTGACTAATCAAATAATCATAACTATTAGCTAGACCATAACTATTAGTTAGACGGCAACTTGGATGATAGCAGCAGTGGTCAAATAAAGGGATAAACAAATGGATACGTAAAGGTCTGGTACTCATTTAGTAGCAATTAACAGAGTCGCATGATAGACAGCAATTTGTATAAATCATAAATGATATGATTAAGGGCGAAGTCAACTACCATCAGCAATGACAGCGATCAAACAAGTTAAATGCTAGGCATCAAGATTAGTCATTATACCAATCGATATCATAACAAACTGATTTATTATGACTTGGACAGTTGACAGCGATTAATATAAATAATAAATTCTCATTTGGAAGGGTGTGATTACCATAACCAGATATAAAGTTCTAATGGGATGATTAGAGTTATCAGCATACACTAATATCTATACACTATTCACTGCTTAAGAAAATAAACATATGATTAATGCATCGATTAGTAAGAAAAGTACGATCATTAAAAGTCATCTACTCTTTAAGCAATGGACATGTAAGAACCCTGTTGGTTCTATCCTGGATTCAACTGGCACTGCTAGATATTTGTTTTGCGAATTTGAACCTTTTGTTTGTATTTTCAGAGTTTATGCTGTTTTGTATTTTTGAAACATAGATAAATATAATGCACCGAATTCAAATAACTCAAGTTAATTACACACATTAACTCCATTATTTTAATTCAAGAAAAAACCGAAACTAATTACATTGAACATCGGAAACCTTGAGGAAATTAAACTAATTTTCAAGCTGAATTTGAACCTGTTACTTCAACACTGCTAGAAATGAGTCCTTCAAATGAAATGCATCTTGCATTTGCTCTAGAAATTAGGTGCCAAGGTGCTATGGTGTCAAGAGGCATCCGAACCTCAAATTTGAGTCTCTAAACCCCTCACGTCTCCTTTCTATGGCTCATGCAGCTCTTGCAGACCTTGCAGCTGCCATTAATAAATCCTTATGCTGGTTTTGATGGCTTAGGAAAGAGTTGCGAACCAATCCCTCTTCCTTCTTACGAATTCTGATTCGATTCACGGATCCAAACAACATCTCAATCACCAATTCTGCTCAATCATGGCTTCTGAATAAAGCCATAGTGTTTGCACAATTTATTGGTATCTTGCAACCAATTCAAAGTGCTGTGACAGCGAAGAATTTACAACTCCTCAAGCTGATTATCTGAAATTGTTGTTTCAATTCCTTCTCTACACCAACAAAAGAAAATACACAAGTCATGAATGAATTCATTTTCCTCATACGAAGGCTTGTTATAACTCTCAAAAGAAATCGACCAACTAGCTTCAAATTCACACTTCACATAACTTAAAACACCACTTAGCCTTTTGAATATATATTTGCTTTTTGATGTAAAAGCTTTTGAAATATAATATACAATCATATTTCTTCCATAACTAGGTGCCAAGTATTAACTTATGAAATAACCATTCATTGCACTTTGAAAACATTTTATAATAAGCTTAAAATTAATTATTAATTAAGTATAACTTAATTAATAATTATAAAATGAATAACTAGCTTATTAATTCCTCCTGATGATCAACACCATTTTTGGGTGTTCACTGCCTGAACTTGATGCCTAGATGCCCTGCCACAAATAACAATTGGCCACACTTGACTTACTATAAATTGTAAGTCTCAAAATGAAAGCTCTGCCGAAGTCCCAGCAACTCCATACTGCGAACAAATTGTTCAGGTGCCCTACTAAATATAGTAATCCTGACTTTCCCGAAAAAGTCACTATAAATATTGAGTGTGCCAACTTGACTCAAACAAAAAGCAATCCTTAACATCCCTAACCTTTGGAGTGGGAAAATAGCCTCTAGCTTGACCAATTGAGACCCTCTATCCAACTGATTAGCCCACGAGGATCAGTGATAGACTAATCCAAACCACCAAACATGGTGAGCTAAAAAGGGGACATTACAATCCACGCTTCTTGAAATTGCTTGTCCCTAAGCAATCTCAGAAACAAATAACACTCTAGTCCACCCGGATCCCAAGAGTAGAACTTTGAAATGTCCCTATGATCACCAACTAGCTCTTGTAACGTCATGCCCAGTACAATTGAAAAAATTTGCCAAACTAAAGTGAGTCAAATTGTAGATGTCGTAGGAGTTAATATCTCATAGGGAAGCAACTCAGAAGGCTGACAAAGCTTGCTTTCCAATACTGCCCAAAGTGAGCTGTCATACACACTTTCCAACACATGCGTAACTAAACTGTGCATCTGAAAGGGGTTATGCTCAGGAGGATCAAAAGAAAAGCTTTAGGCACTCCTCACCATGTAAACTCCTGAAAACTCCTTAGTGAGCTCTGTCTAAAATCTTGATGCACTGGAAGGGTCCCAAACTCTTAATAGAAGCCTGCCAAGAATAACATCCGCAGACTTCTGCTGCTCAACTCTGAACTCAACTCCACCGCGAGCAAAGTTGTGAAGCCAATCAATGAGACCCGCCCAAACTGCAGTGCTAACCTTGTCATTAGTCGGGTCCCAAAGCACACTGAACTCACATCCATCCGTACTGTGAAGATAAGAACATCTGAAGGTGTCTGTAATGCTACCACTATCTCCATCCTTTGCTAGTCTCCCACGGATGTGCTAATCCTGAAAGTAATCCAACTTGTAGCCATTGATCTCATCTATAGAAGATGGCAAATACCCATCCCACAAAGGATGGCACAACCTCGGAACCAATCCACACTAATGCATCCTCAAATCCTCTATGAGTGGATCAGGAAAGTAGTGATGAGTACTCCTCCCTATGCTGTCTCAATAAAAAACTCCCACCTCGGTCAAGTGTCGATTGTCATAGTTTTGAATATAACCTCTGTCATCTAGCTCATCACCAACAACACCTATAGTGGATGTAACCACTGGAGAACCTGATGCACAATGTGGTTCTCCGCTTCTCTCAAAAGATGCACTCATCCCAACTGTATCAGCTACATCTGTAATTGTGGTAAATGTTTCCATATCCTCTACATGCTCACAACCATAATCAGTGGATATCTTAAATAGACACACTCAGCCCAACTGTATCAGCTACATCTGTAATTGTGATAAATGTTGCCATATCCTCTACCTGCTCACAACCATAGTCAGTGGATATAGGAACATCACCAACTGCTGCTATAGGAAGCTGAACTATGTCTGCAGATGACGGAAACTGTGCAAAGCCCAACTCAGGTGGGTGATCTGTAATGAGCTTGCTTTGGCTCTGCTATCTAGTGATTGAACTTTGTTCAATAATTAACAAATTTGCAACAAATACGATAGCTCCGCAAGATTTCTTTATTAATTTATTCAATTTCAAATTTGAAAATTTCATAATTCCATGCAAGATTATTCATATCCCAACACTTCTGATTTATTCTGGAATACTCTTAAATACAATTGTTCATTTGGAAAAGAAGTAATTAAATAAAAACAAAGAACCTGTAACATGCGTTTGCTTGCAGCTGCCAAGGAATAAATGAACGCAGTGACTTAATGGCTGTCATGTTCTTCTTCCAGTTCGAACGCTGCCACTGTATGGTATTCGCAGCCCTTGAAGACGGCTACGCAGCTCCCAAAGAATATCCAAATGCACCCACAGCCAAGGAAAATGGATTACGCCCAGGCAGTATGCACTTTTGCTCACGTGCATTTGCAGACAAGAACAAACGGCAACCATTCTATTCCCAACCTTGCAGGCAAACAGGGAGCTCAGCTCGAACGTGCCAGGGAAGAGAATCAAAATTGCACACAAAATCGATCCTTGCTCCACACAAACATATACGGAGAAATCGATCTATCTCCAATAAATGTGTAGATCGAATTTATTGCTTCAGCTCTTGCAAATCACAATCCTCTTCAGCAGGATTCAGTTCAACAACGAATTCAATCTCCAGAATATCGACCTCCTCCCAAGATACAGATCCACAGTAAGGAGTTGCAATTGATTATACAACAACAATCAATTTGCCGATTACTTTCAGAAGAATCAGTCTTCTAGAAAACTAATTTGACCCTTATACTTCAGCAAGGGCACAAATTTCAGAATAACTAGGAACAATTCCCAAGACCCATTTTAATAAAGACATTCAATCCTTAGCTTCACAAATGAGCTTGTATTTATAATACCTCGGATGCAATAGTTTCCAAAAACTATCATCAGTTAACCATTCATTATAATATCAACTTCTTAAATCATTATAATAATAAAGTATTATTATTATAATAATAATATAACCTTTTATTAATTAATAATATGTCGTTATTAATTAACACCATTAATTATCAAATATGAAACTGATGATGATTCCTGCATCTCCTGCTGAAGCGACTGATCTCATGGCTTGTAATTGCACTGCCAAAAATAACAACTGCCAAAAATAGACTTACTATAAATAGTAAATCTCCAGCCAAAGCACTGCGCAAACTGAATATCGCCTCGAGTACTAACTACTGCCGATATTGACCTGCCAGAAATGGAAATTGACCAAACTGACTTACTAAAAATAGTAAGTCCAGACTTACTGAAAATAGCAAGTCTGCCAATTGGGACCCTCAAACCTAGGCATTAGCTCACGAGGGTCAGGATGATGAGCTGATCAAGCCACTGCCAATACGTGCTAAAAAGGGGGTCATCACAGTCCGCCCTCCCCAAGATTGCTTGTCCTCAAGCAATCGAGTATCTCACTAAAAACCTCCACCAGGATCCCATAAGAAACACGTGACATCCCTGCTATCTCGGAACCAACTATAAACCCATGACATCAGCAGCACCAGTAACATAACCTGTATCATAACCCCAAGTGCTTGCGCTGATGAAGTGGAGATCTGGACATTCCTAGGCGATGACTCAACAGGAGAACTCATCATACCAAACTTCACTGACTCTCCCCAGTCATCCTGAAACCAATCCATCTTAGGCACACACCACCTCTGCACCAGATGTAAATCCCGAACATGTGAGTCAAAAATGAGGTTGTAAACACTCAAAACAGTATAGACTCGATCCCCAGTAGGATCATCATTCTCCTCATCCTCATGCTATTGCGATGACTCCTCAATCTCATCTGTGTAAACCCACATGCTGCGGTTCACTGCCCCGTTCGACATCAGAGCACAAGAATGACCTTTAGAGAAAGGCCTCTTGCACCAAAAGCAAAGTTGTCTCCTCCTTAGGTCCTCTCTGGAAACATCATCAAATCTTCCCGTTGACTTGCCCTTGTCCTCAACAACTGGCGGAGACTCCTCATCAACAGGTGGAGACCCAGATGACTTCGGGGCACCCTTGCTCCGAGATGATGCCTCAAGATCCCGGGCCTTCTTCGTCGCCTCCTATAAAGTGGGTGGGTCCAAAGACTTAACCCATCCACAGAGTGGCTCTGCTAACCCCTCCAAAAATAACATCACTCTCCTTCGCTCTGATATATCATACACCATGACGGATATGCGCTGAAACTCGCTGATGAAGCCCTCTAGACTAGTTGTCTGCCGTAACTGAGCCAATTCCCTGAAATAAACCTCTGCGTCCTTCCTGTCGAAGCGCTCGATCATCCTCTCTACAAACTCTTGATAGTCATTATTCTGGTCATGATGTAGCGATCTCAATCCATGGTATCACCAGTCATGTGCAGTCCCATCTAAATGCAAAACTGCAAATCTAATGGCATCCTCCTCAGTCATCGGACGCAAGGTGAGGTAGGTGTCGAGCTTGTGGATCCAAGTTCTATTAGTGACCCTACCTCTGCCATCAAAATGTGCTAGCATCATCTTGCTAGTCACCTGTCTCAAATCATTCTGCCCCATCCTCTGTCTATCCTGTGTTGGTCTTCCCCTTGAGTGCTCTTGTTTCTGTGTCAAGTATCTATCAAAATTCAGATTTTGCTTCAAGGCTTGAGGAAGGGCATCCCATTCAGCATAGTGCGTGACTATATCATCAACAAAAGGGATATTTTCAGCATCAGTCTCGGGTCTCATAAATCTGGGCCTCTCGGGTCAGTACTGATCTCCCCTACCTGCCCTATCTACTCTGTCATCTCTCCGTACTCTGTGCTCATAATTCCTGTACCTATCATCAGTCCGCGATCTCTGTGATGCAACAAAAGCATTACGCGATCTCTCCCTACTCTGGTTCCTTGGTAATACTATCCAACGCAAGGTGTCAGAAAGCTCATGTAATACATCAGCTACATGATGTTATCCTGCTACTAGGTTCCTGAAAGTTTCTCTAGCCTCTTTGTCTATCTCTGCTTCAGTGGCACCTACAGGTCGCGCAGACCCTGCAGAACCACTTGAACTACCTGGGTTACCAAGTACTGAACCAAATTGAATATCTGCATCCCCTTCATTGGGTGGGGGTGAATGACCTCTTCGTTGATAATGCCTACCGGGAATAAATCTCCTGTCATCTGCCATAATTCACTCTCCAAATAATAATAAAAAATAATGAACCCGATTACCCTGTAGGCTGGTAGGAAACCGCTTTGATACCACTGTAATGAGCCTGATTCGGCTCTGCTATCTAGTGATTGAACTTTGTTCAATAATTAACAAATTTGCAACAAATACGATAACTCCGCAAGATTTCTTTATTAATTTATTCAATTTCAAATTTGAAAATTTCATAATTCCATGCAAGATTATTCATATCCCAACACTTTTGATTTATTTTGGAAATGCTCTTAAATACCATTGTTCATTTGGAAAAGAAGTAATTAAATAACAACAAACCTGTAACATGCGTTTGCTTGCAGCTGCCAAGGAATAAATGAACGTGGTCACTTAATGGCTGTCACGTTCTTCTTCCAGTTCGAATGCTGCCACTGTATGGTATTCGCAGCCCTTAAAGACGGCTACGCAGCTCCCAAAGAATATCCAAATGCACCCGCAGCCAAGGAAAATGGATTACGCCCAGGCAGTATGCACTTCTGCTCACGTGCATTTGCAGACAAGAACAAACGGCAGCCAGTCTATTCCCAACATTGCAGGCGAATAGGGAACTCAGCTCGCACGTGCCAGGGAAGAGAATCAAAATTGCACACAAAATTGATCCTTGCTCCACACAAACATATACTGAGAAATCGATCTATCTCCAATAAATGTGTAGATCAAATTTATTGCTTCAGCTCTTGCAAATCACAATCCTCTTTAGCAGGATTTAGTTCAACTACGAATTCAATCTCCAGAATATCAACATCCTCCCAAGATACAGATCCACAGTAAGGAGTTGCAATTGATTATACAACAACAATCAATTTGCCGATTAGTTTCAGAAGAATCAGTCTTCTAGAAAACTAATTTGACCCTTATACTTCAGCGAGGGCACAGATTTCAGAATAACCAGGAACAATTCCCAAGACCAATTTTAATAAAGACATTCGATCCTTAGCTTCACAAATGAGCTTGTATTTATAATACCTCGGATGCAATAGTTTCAAAAACTATCTTCTGTTAACCATTCATTATAATATCAACTTCTTAAATCATTATAATAATAACGTATTATTATTATAATAATATAGCCTTTTATTAATTAATAACATGTCGTTATTAATTAACACCATTAATTATCAAATATGATTCTGATGATGATTACTGCATCTCCTGCTGAAGCAACTGATCTCATGGCCTGTAACTGCACTGCCAAAAATAACAATTGCCAAAAATAGACTTACTATAAATAGTAAGTCCCCAGCCAAAGCACTGCGCAAACTGAATATCGCCTGGAGTACTAACTATAGCCGATATTGCCCTGCCAGAAATGGAAATTGACCAAACTGACTTACTAAAAATAGTAAGTCCGGACTTACTGAAAATAGCAAGTCTGCCAACTGGGACCCTCAAAACTAGGCATCAGCTCATGTGGGTCAGGATGATGAGCTGATCAAGCCACTGCCAATACCTGCTAAAAAGGGGGTCATCACATGATCAACATCAACCTCAAAAAGAGGATTGTCATATGGCAATGCTATATCCATCTCAAACAAAGGATTGTTCACAGCGAACCTGGCCACTGTGCTGATCTGCACTGTAATAGGACATTTTATCTACATCACTCACCTCATAATCAACATGTGTGCTATCATCAGTGCACACATGAATATCCAAGGGCGTGCTACTAGGTACCTCAACAGACAACTCATTTGGTAAGGTAGAAGCTGCTGATATGACAGTATCTTCACACACATCATTTACCTCCTTGTTCCAAGGCATGCTCTCAAGCGAGGGTTGTTAACTAGGAGTAGTGTGTGGGTCAAAATGTGAATCCAACCTAGATTTCCGAACTCTAGGACCAATGCTAATAGTGCCACTAGTAGAAGTAGAAGCAGAAACACAATCACAAGCACTAGGACAGTATGGAGGCATGCAAGAAGCCTCTCCAACACAATCTGCGGTTGAACGAGAACCAATACTCGCCAACTCCTCCCTTTGCCTCCTGTTGATTTCCTTTTATGCTTCAAAAGTTTTTAATTACACTTTCCATTCTCAAACAGCCTCGAGAATTGCTTTTGTACACGGATCAACATCATAGCCACGTATTTTGGCAATATGGTATTTCAATCTATAGATGTCACCATGAATAATTGTTTTGCAATTTTTTTCATTTAGCTTGTCCTTTCTTTTTCCCAGGAAAATCTTCAGTATGTTTCCAAGCTTCATCCTTTTGACCTTGTTTAGTGGTTTTAGCCTTAGGTCTACAAGTAGGAGCAGACAATGTGAAAAAGTATGGTTTTCAAAAGCTCAAGACTCCTTCAGTGTGACAATATTACAAAAAAAATTAACATTTGTGCATTGTCATTTATGAAGTTATAAACTAATACAAAAAAAAGTAGGGTTTGTCCCCCCCCCAAAAAATGTAGGGTTTGTATTTTTAACTTTCTTTTAAAAAAATGCAGGTTTTGTTGATTGTCCTTTCTTTGAAGTTCGATTTTGAAAGGAAAAGAATTAAAATGTTTTTAAAAAAATAAACAATGAAGATTTTTATTTAGAAAATACAAATAAAAGCCAAAAAAACCAAAAACATTCAATCTTGCCTCTTAGAACAAACTTGCAATGAGATGCAGCCTCTTTGCAATTGTTGGTATGGAGCTTGATGCACCAATTGCAAGTATTAAGCTGCTCCAATGTGATATGTTCACGATTTTTTTTTCTTCCTCCTTGCTGATTGCCCTTCTATGCACTCTTGTTTTTCTTCACAACTCACTCTTTTCCTCTTTTTCGAATAGAATGAAATGAGCTCCCTTTTAGGGTTGTAGAGACCAAATAGAAGGGAAAAAATAACCTAAAGTGTGTTGTCGGGATATTTGAGTGTACCGGTTATTATATTAATAAAGTATTATGTCAGTCTCGGTCGTTAGTGACCGAGAGGTTAGACAGTTACGTCACGACGTTTCGGTCATGGCCCTTCGGGTACTTTATATACCCTCTCAGAGGATGGACACGAAGATATTAATGAAAGATCATGATGATGTAAATGTACTTGCCAGTCTGGAATGATTAATGAAAGTATTTATTATTCTATGATATATTCTGTGTTTATTATATTTCCTGTACTATGTCTATGCATTATTAAGTTACCCGTGACGGTAAACATCTGGCGCCGCTGCCTAGACGTACTTGGGAAGAGAAGTGAGGAAAGGATTTATGCCCAACGTTTTAAATAAAGATAGAAATAAAAAGGCACGAGATGACGAAGGCGAGGCCACACAGAAGGCATTGATCTCCGCGCAGCAACGTGAACGTCGGTATAGGTTGAGGCAACTTGCCAAGGACCAGCTTGTTGGAGGGTTGCCCGGAGGGAACCTCGGAAGTGGTATGGAAGGTGCAAAGGCCGACGGGGAAGAGTTCACTTCGCCGGAGCGTCGGAGAGTGCGGAGTAGGGAGGAACTACTCGAGGAAACACGATTGAGACAAGTCTTACTTCAGGAAGAGCGAGACTAGTTTGAAGATTTGACCCATACACCACGTGCGGAGGACCGAGACCACGAAGGGAAGCGTACGGTCAAAGGTGACGGTACTGCCAGAGGTGCCAGTGACAGTACGGCCGAAGGCGCTGCGAACGCACAGGCGAACCCTCTGTTGGAACCAAGGACTCCACACAGTACGGTCCCACCAGTCACACAACTACCGCAAGGGCAAGTGCCACCGGT